>CANYBF010518851.1:0-27806 GCA_948192965.1 Dalechampia spathulata
AAACCGAAGAAAAATCAAAAAATTTTCAGTAGAAACCCTAGATCCGGCCCCGATCTAGGTAGATCGGACCCAAAATCAGGTTTTTGCTCATGGATTTGCATCCAAATCATGAAAAACAATTTTAAAGTTAAAATTATTTTAGATCCAGCAAGATTTAGGGCAAATCCAAGGCACCCAAGGCATGGAAAAGCCTTGAATGGCCTTGGATTGGCTAGATCGGACGAAAAACAGCATTTTCGGGAAAATTTTAAGGTGATGTGCACAGTACATGACCCCATGTGTGCCACACATAGCCTGTGTGTGGCTCACATGAGGTGATGTGCACAGCACATTCCTCACAGAATAGTGACAGAATGAAGAAATTTGAAGAAAACGGGAAATTTACCTTATTCTTGCGGCTTTTCTTCCTTGGTCTTGCTTGATTCCGTGTTTAGGGAGCCTGAACTAACCAGATTTATCACTAAATCCAAGTGATTTAATTAATTAGGGGCCTAATTAATTGAGTGGAAATTTTGGCAGAGTTTTTGGTGCCCTTAGAGAGCAAATTTCAGATCCCTTCAGATGAACCCCGAGCTCTATATTTATAGAGTAATTTTTGGGCATGCCAATTTTGTAATTTTGGCCCAGATTTGAAGTTATGTGTGGCATACATCATGTGATGTGCGCCACACATTGCTAATGTGCTGCGCACATCATGTGATGCGCGCAGCACATCACTTTTGTCCCAAAGCGTGGGGACCACTGTGGTCGCTTCCGGGATGTGCCTCGAAGCATACAAGCGTTATTTGACGTAAGGAACAACTTTGTAGAAGAAATTTTTCCCAAATTTGGTCCCGAGAAGGCTCCCAACCAAAAGTCTTTTTATGAGGTTACTATGCAATGTGTGTAGCGCATCGTGTGATGTGCTACGCACATTGTGATGCGTTCCACTCAATACGAGCAAAACCGGATGCGCACCATATGTTAATCGAAGTGTAATTGACATTCTGAAAAACTTTTCAGTTATAAGTTTTCTCAAATTCGGCCCCGAACACTGAGTTTTGGCTAATGGCCCCAATTTAGGGTTGGTAATCCAATTTTTGGCCCAAAATAGCATTTGGCGTGCCCGAAGGTCATTTTTCACGTAGATATCAGCAAAAATGTATTCTATGCATCCAGAACACTTAAATGGGTGAATTCAGGTGGTGGGCCCATCTAGGTACTATTCATGATGAATAGTACTCTTGTGGGCCCCACAGCGCAATAGGGCCCGGAAAGTGGCAAATAGCATACCAAACGCTTCGCCTCAAGTGAGGCAGTGAATAAGGTGTGTTCTATGTGTACAGAATGTCTTAAAGCAGACGATAGTGGGAAGCGGACCCCACTAGTGTTTAGCAGGCCCCACAGTGAGGTGAGCCTATAAACGTGGCATTCGGGATGCCACGAGATGTGCCTTGTGTAAGGTAGCAGCGGAATGTACTCTGTAAGTACAGAATACACGGAATTGACTAATTGGGGAAGCAGGTCTCGCTTGGTTACTATTCATAGTGAATAGTAACCTAGGTCTAAAATTCAATATTTTGCATTTTGTGTATCCTACCACGCATAGGCAGGTGTGAAGTGTATTCTGTAAGTACAGAATACACAGAATAGGAAATAGGAGCAGCGGGCTTCTGTTATTGCTAAGTGGGCCCCACTGTGTAGTGGGCCCGGAAGATGGCATTTGCGATGCCCAGCATTGTGCCTTTCGTAAGGCAACATGGAATTGTATTCTGTAAGTATAGAGTATACAGAATAGGCTATTGGGGGCTGCGAGCCCCGCTTCTGTTTAGTTGGCCCCACCTATGTACTATTCATGATGAATAGTACCTGGGGCTAAAAATGCAATGTTTCGCATTTCAGGCGGTTTACCTTGCGCAGATGATAAGGAAAGGGTGTTCTACATGCACAGAATACTCAGAATACGTGGCAGGTCCCGCCAGGTGCCATGGTGGGCCCCACCAGTCCTGAAATGTTCTGCGCACCAGAACACACAGAGGAAGACACAGGGGCCTATATGTATAATTGGGATCAATATCCGGGACTAAGTCCTAGCCGAATTAATGAAGATCCAAAATTATACGATGGTGAAAAGTGAGGATCAACACCAGCCTTATTTTGCTTTATGCTACGTGCGTAGTATTATACACCCTATTCATGTATTTCACCTCGTATGGGTGAAATGTAATGCATGTCACATGTCAAATATGCATTATTCGACATTCTAAGATGTTGTGCTATGCGGAGCATGTTAAGTTTGGTCTCGAAAGTAGGCCCCACCAAATGTCTTCTTTTTGCTACATGCGTAACATATAGTGCTATATGCTACACATATAGCATTTAGACGCTATGCACTCCACTTCGTACGAGCAAAATGGGATGCTTGCCATATGTCAACTGAGATGCAATTGACATTCTGAGTCACTTTGCAGCTTTGAGTTTTGCTAAATTCAGCCCTGAATGATGAGTTCCATTAATGGGCCCATTTCGGGCCTATAATGCTATATGGCCCAAAATATGGCATTTAGCATGCCAAGTGTTATGCCTTGTGTAGGCAATATGTAGAATGTGTTTTGTGCATACAGAACACTCAAAGTGGATTGATAGAGGTGGTAGGCCCCACCAGTGCCTTTGGTGGGCCCCACAGCACAATAGGCCCGGAATGTGGCATTTGGCATGCCAAATGTTGTTCCTCGTTCAGGCATTAGTGAAAATGTTTTCTATGTGCATAGAACACGCAGAATGGGCTGATAGGGGTAGCGGGCCCCACCAGTACCCCTGGTGGGCCCCATAGTGCGGTGTGCCCGAAATGTGGCATATGGCATGCCGTGTGCTCTACTTTGCATAGGCAACATGTTAGGTACTCTGTATGCACAGAATATTCAAAAAAAAAACTAATGAGGGTGATGGGCTCCGCATGTGGGCCCCACTAACACGTGGGCCCTGCTGAGCCATTTTTCTTAGTAGATAATCTTACGTGCTCTGATTTATGTAAGCAAGATGAAATGTGTTCTGTATGTACAGAACACTCAGAAAAGGTTGACGAGGGTAGCGGCCCCTGCCAGACGTCATGGTGGGCCCCACCAACTACAATGTACTCTATGCCCTAGAATACTCAAGGGGAAGCCACAAAGCCATATGTGCATAATCGAGGTTGATATCGAGGACTAATACCAAGCCGAATCAACAGAAACCCAAAATTGCACGAGGGTGAAAAGTCAGGGTCAACAACGAGCTATGTTTTGGGTGTTCTATACTGATACAAACCTAAAGGTAGTTGCTTCACTAACTAACATTCCCAGGGAAAAGCGCTTATCAGAGTCACTAGTGGACTATCAAACCTTCATCTAGATAAGGCTACTAAAATCTGTTGAGCTATCTACATGCAAAGGCTAATGATGTATGACAAGTTGCATATGTATCTAGTTGTTTTTAGTTAGCATTTAATGTTTATTTTGCTATGCTTTTGCCTTGATTCAATAGAATTTGATTAGTTTATTGAGTGTGTAGCGTTAGGGAAGCATTCGAGAAGAAATGAAGCATTTTGGGGCTTGAAGAATCAAGTCATGATCGTGGCATTCAAAGTCATGATCGTGACAGAAGAGGAAGCAAGGCAGACACCCTCATCCAAAGTCACAATCGTGACAGAAGCATGTTGAGCCCGAAATTCACCAAGCCACCAAGTCATGATTGTGACATTCAAAGTCATGATCGTGAATTCTCAATAATAGACCATTTAAAGCATGATTGCTATAAAAGATTGAGTGAAAGAAATGGGATCCATAGGGGGAACAAAGACAAAAGACTTTAAAGGAGACCTCATAGGCAAAGAAGTCCACAAGATGGGCAAAGTTATAAAAAATTGGAAGATAAGTTTCTAAACGATTTCTTAGGCTCTATATTTACAACAAGAGTTGATTTATGGAATGCTTATTTATTCTAGTTAGGCTAGTATGTATGAGAGATCTACATGCTCCTAATTTCTGTATGATTGATTAATAGTTTCCCTAATTGAAGGACCCTGATTATGACTAAGGAATTTTGAAGGTTATAGTGGAATTTAGTTGGTTCCGCCTTCAGAGAGGGTTATCAATGTTGTTGGATATCTTGGGTAGTAATTAGCACATGACGGTTATTCTAGCTTGGTGATGATGATTTCAAATCCTATGTTTCTTATCATTATTTCATCCTCTTACTGCCAAATCCATTTTACTTCCTCATTTACCTATTGATTGCATTAGCTCACTTCCAAACACCAAACCATTATCATTGCTTAAACAGACAAGAAATCCAAGTAGTAATGGATAGGTAATAAATCCTCATGGGATCGATATGTTACTATAACAATCTGTATGCTTGCAGTGAAGTAGTGATTAAAACTACTATCGTTTTAGGGACGATTAAGCTTTTGGCATCGTTGTCAGGGATTTAAGTGTTTAACGTCACTACAAAGAGAGTAAAGTTTGATTTAAGAATTTTTCTATTTTTAATCTTTTATTTAAGTTGTGTAGGCGTATGAGCAAGAGAACCAAGAACTCTCAAGCACCATTGTTAGAAGCTTGTGAAGATCCAACAAGGCTTGAAAGAGAGAATCAAAGGGTTGCTCAGGAAAGAGTTATGCAAGAAAATCCAGTAGAAATGGCAGAAGAACAGAGAACCTTGATGAATGTGGTCAGGCCTGGTTTTTATACTAACCAAAAAAGCATAATGAGACCAGCCATAGCTGCGAACAATTTTGAGATCAAGCCAGGTCTACTGTAAATGTTGCAGTTTTTGGTAAGTTTTTGGTTTACCAAATGAGGACCCTAATAATCCTATCTTAAATTTTTTGGACAAGGCAAAAATTTGGCTAAACTCATTAACCCCAAGGTCAATTACAACTTAGGACCAACTTGTGCAAGCATTTCTGGCCAAATACTTTCCCTTGGCAAATACTGCAAAGATCATCAAGGAGATCACCAACTTCCAGTAGGTGGATAGTGAATCTCTATATGAGACATGGGAAAGATATAAGGAGCTATAAAGGAAGTGCCCTCATGACAACTTGCTAAGAGAGTTGTTGCTCCAAACTTTCTATAATAGAGTAAACACAACTACTAGAGGGACCATCAATGCAGCAGCTAGAGAATCCTTGATGAAGAAGACTATAGAACCAGCATATAAACTCCTGGAAGAAATGGCAGCTACCAATGCACTATAGGCATCAAATAGGTCAAGAATGGTAATTAAAGAATAAAAAGGTGTTTTATCACTTGATGCTGTTAGTGCTTTGCAGGTTGAAGTTATAAATTTGATAAAACAAATCAGTAACTTGTCAAAGGTATCCAGTTCATGTGAGCTGTGTGGACAAGTAGGACATGCTGTGAATGAGTGCAATGCATGTGAAACCATGGAGTAGGTCAGTTTTATGGGCAACATGCCACAACCCATGGGAAGACAAGGTAACAATCCTTACTCTAATTCATATAATCTGGGATGGTAAAACCATCCAAATTTTTCTTGGAGTAACAATGCAAGAAATGTGTAAAAGGCACAACAACCAGCACCTCCTCAACATAACAATTTTGAGTCCAAGATGGAGAAATTCATGGAGCTACTGGGAACAAAGTTAACTAGCTAGGAAGAGTCACAGAAGAGAATGGAAGCTAAGTTTGATCAAATTACAAAGAACCATTCCTCCTCAATCCACAACTTAGAGGTACAAGTAGGGCAGCTGGCAACAGCAATAGCACAGAGGAACCTTAGAGGACTTCCAAGCAATACTGAGCCAAACCCCAAGGAGGAAGTGAATGCAATTCAACTAAGGAGTGGCAAAGAGTTATTTAATAAAGGTAAGGAACCTGTTGTTGTTGAGGATGAGTGTAGGAGCGAGGAAAGGAGGCAGAACAGTAGTGGAGCTAAGACTTCACGTGTTGAGATAGAGGAAAGCCACTATCATGATCGTGACATTGAAAGTCATGATCATGACATTGAAGCTAGGAAAAAGAAGAAGGTAAGCCATTAAGGGCCAAGTAAGTATACACCCCCCATTCCATTTCCACAAAGGTTATCGCAATATAAAGCAGATGAAAAGTTTACTGCATTAATGGAAAAATTAAAAAAATTGAGAATTAATGTGACGTTTGCTTAGATTATTCAAGATATACTAAAATATGCAAAATTTTTAAAGGAAATCTTAGCATACAAACACACAATAGATGATACACAACCGGTTTCATTAACTAGGAATTGTAGCTTAATAGTTTCAAGTAAAATGCCGTCTAAACTACAATACCCCAAAAGTTTCAATATCCCATACAAAGTAGGAGGTTTGGTATTTAATAAATGTTTGTGTGACTTGGGCACAAGTATCAACTTGATTCCATATGCCATTTTTTAGAAGCTAGGTATTGGAGAAATCAAGACTACTTCTATGGTTATTCAACTGGCAGATCAATCGGTGAAGAAACCATTTGGGATCGTTAAGGATGTTTTGGTGAAAGTGGATAAGTTCATCATTCTAGTAGATTTTATGGTACTGGACTACAATGAGGATGTCAATTACCCCCTGATCCTAGGAAGACATTTCCTGAATATAGGGAGAGCACTAGTTGATGTACATGAAAGAAAACTCATCCTCTAAATTGGTGACGAGCGGATAGAGTTCAATATGAGGAAGGTAATGAAACAGCCAATGGAGGGTGAGGTGTGCATGAAGGTAGACATAGTTGATGAATGTGTATCCACTATCATGAATGAAGAGGTGCAGAATGTCATAATAGAGGAAGAGACTGAGGTAATAGGTGAGCAAGGTGGTGAATCACCTAGAACAGAATAGCTAGTAAGAAATGCTAACCCTACTCCTCCTTCAATTGAGAGACCACCTATTTTAGAACTTAAAATCCTGCCCAAACGTTTAAAGTATACTTTCTTAGGGAGTAATGAAACATTACCAATTATTATCTCTAATAAGCTAACTTGGGCACAGGAGGGCAAGCTGTTTAAAATAATGCATAAGCACATCCGAGCCTTAGGTTGGCAGCTATCGGACATCAGGGGAATCAGTCCTAATATGGTCATGCATAGAATACACTTGGAAGAATGAAGTAAGCTTATTCATGAGAGGTAAAGAAGACTCAACCCCAATATGCAAGATATTGTAAAAAAGGGGGTCATTAAGATGCTGGATGTAGGTATTATCTATCCTATTTTTGATAGTGAGTGGGTGAGTCCTGCCCAATGTGTACCTAAAAAGGGTGGCATGACTGTCATAGAAAATGAGAAGAAATAATTGTTATCAACTAGGACAGTGACTAGTTGGAGAGTTTGTATAGACTATAGGAAGTTGAACACTGCTACCAGGAAAGACCACTTTCCTTTACCCTTTATTGATCAAATGATAGAGAAGATAGGAGGTCACTCTTTCTATTATTTCTTAGATGGCTATTTAGGATATAATCAGGTTTTCATTTTTCCTCAAGATAAAGAGAAAACAACTTTCACATGTCCTTATGGTACATTTGCTTATAGGCATATGCCTTTTGGTTTGTGTAATGCACCTACCACTTTTCAGAGATGTGTGATTTCCATATTTGCTAATATGATTGAGGAATTTATGAAAATATTCATGGATGACTTTTCAATGTTCGGAGACTCTTTTAAGTCATGTTTGTAGAATTTAAAACGAGTCTTGGAACATTGTGAAGAAACCAATTTAGTGCTAAATTGGGAGAAGTGCCATTTCATGGTAGATGAAGGAATTATGCTTGGACATAAGATCTCCAAGGAAGGTATAGAAGTGGACAGAGCTAAAATTGAGGTTATATCTAATCTACCACCACCACATAATGTAAAAAGGATAAGAGGATTCCTTGGACATACGGGATTTTATCATTTTGGAGTTCACCAAACTATAGTACAGAAGGAATAATCATGATGCGGATTGTTCGGAGACTTTCCCTTCACAGGAAAAAGAAACTCCTCCAACTTATTTTGCATAAACCTTCCTTTATGGAATAAAGTATTATACCAGACTTAACGATCTTAGCCTTACTCGAATTTTCTTCAATAATAATTGATAGCAGATTACCGTCTATTCGCTAGTTCTAGACTGAAGAACTGGTCCCACTCTATATGTAGTATTACTAGATGGCTGACTCTTACATGCTTGTATACTGAGTAAGAATTGTGGCAGCCATTTTGGCTGGGACACCCGCTTTGTGACACAGTAAGAAAAGGAAATATCGCTAGAAGCTTCACAGTAGTTATCTGAAGCGAAGGATTCTCATTCAACCAATATAGCCAAATTAGCATCAATTGAACCATCAAATGAATATATTAATATAGAAACAAAGATAACTGAGCTTTCAATTGATGTTATCACAACTCAGAACTGTCAAAGTAAGTAGAGCAGCAGGGTTGATGTAATTGAGCTATAGCGAGAATATTGGAAGGACCGGTTAAGTTTGTGGAAAGCTAGTAATAACCAATATATCATAGAAGACGAGTTCACCCAACTACTAATACTCATACTCATTTTTCAGCTCCTTCATATAAAATTTTTCTATTATTGCTGGACCCTTAACAAGCTTGTTAGTTAAGGATGTTGTGTTTGATTTTAATAATAAATGTTTGAATACTTTTAATACTTTGAAGCATGCATTAACCATAACTTTGGTTTTGACTTTACTGAATTGGTCTTTGCCTTTTAAGATTATGTGTGATGCTAGTGACTTTACCTTAGGGTGTGTGTTAGGGTAGAGAAAAGATAAGAAGTTGCATGCCATTTATTATTCTAGCAGAACATTAACTGGACCATAATTGAATTATACCATAACTGAAAAGGAGCTCTTGGCAGTACTCTTTGCATGTGACAAATTTAGAGCTTATCTTTTAGGATCCAGAGTCATTATTTTTATTGATCATGCTGCTTTGAGATATCTGTTTGCCAAGAAAGATGCAAAGCCAAGATTGATTCGGTGGGTGTTGCTGCTACAAGAGTTCAATATTGAAATCAGGGACAAGAAGGGAGCTAAGAATGCAGTTGCAAATCATCTTTCATGATTGGAGAAGGATGGCAAGGATGACAGTTAAGAGAGCAAGCCTATCAAGGAAGAGTTTCCAGATGAATCTATGTTCATGTTGCAGAAAAAGGAACTTCCTTGGTATGCAGACATGGCCAACTATTTGGCTTGCTGTATAGTGCCTTCCAATGTTTTGTATCAACAACGGAAGAAGTTCTTTATCAATATTAAGTATTATCAGTGGGAGGAACCATACTTATTTCACCAATGTGCTAATGGCCTGATAAGAAGATGTGTTCCAGAAGAGGAAATAATGTCCATGCTAACACAATGTCATGATTCATCTTATGCAAGGCATTATGGTGCAAATAAGACAGCTAGTAGGGTGTTAAAATGCAGTTTCTACTGGCTGACAATCTTCAAGGATGCAAGGGATTATGTGCTTCACTGTGACAAGTGTCAAAGAATGAGGAATATCTCCAAGCAGGATGAGATGCCTCAATCTTCAATCTTGGAGGTTGAAATATTTGTTGTTTGGGGCATAGGCTTCATGGGACCGTTTCTCGCATCTATGGAGAACAAATATATATTGGTGGGGGTTGATTACATCTCCAAATGGGCCGAAGCAGTGGCCAGTCTCATCAATGATGGTAGAGTGGTTAACAGATTCATTAAAAAGTTATTTACCAAGTTCGGAGTCCCTAGAACACTCATCAATGATGGGGAGTACATTTCTGCAATGCAAAATTGGAGGCCATGCTAAGAACATTAATGTGAACCATAAAGTCTCCACAACATACCATCCATAGACCAGTGGATAAGTGGAGGTAGTAAACAGAGAGTTGAAAAGAATCCTTGAAAAGCCAGTTAATGGTTCCGGGAAGGATTGGGTAGCAAGGCTGGATGACACGCTATGGGCATACCGAACAACATTCAAGACCCTTACAGGAACAACCCCTATAGGATAGTCTATAATAAAGCCTGTCATCTGCCAGTGGAGTTGGAACACAGAGCCTATTGGGCAATCAAGCACCTAAATTATGATTTGAAGGAGGCAAGAGTAAAGAGACTATTGTAGCTGCAAGAATTGGAAGAACTGAGGCACCTGGTATATGAGAACGCTAAGTTGTACAAGGAAAGAACTAAGCAGTGGCATGATGCATACATCAAGGTAAAAACATTTAATGTAGGTGATAATATGTTGCTATTTAATTCTAGGTTAAGGCTATTCCTTGGAAAGCTCAAGTCTAGGTGGAGCGGTCCTTTCAAAGTATCCTAGATTTTTGACAGTGGAGCCTTGGAACAGAAAAACGATAGAGGATAGACCTTTAAGGTCAATGGGCAGAGATGCAAGGTATATCTCGCCAGTTTAATTCCTAAGCCAAAAGAGGTAACATCATTAGATTGAGCCCCAGATAGGTAAGGTCCAGCTGATGACCTTAAACTTAGCATGTAAGCATCTTTTCAGTTATGTTTTCAAGTTTTTTATTATGTTTGAGTTAATTTTTAGATGGTTGTGACATTTTGAAGTCATGATTTTATAATGTAAAATGATGTTTTTAAGCTTAGCTTTATATGTTTTGATCATGAGGTAAAGAAAAGCAAGGAAAAATGCAATAAAAGTGGTGAATAAGGGAAGTCATGATCGTGATATTGCAAGTCATGATCATAATAGAAGGTTGAGTATGTGACAAGCCAAAGAATTTGGGGTCTAAGGCAAGTCACGATCGTGACAGAAATTTTGGCTAAAAGAGGGAAGCAAGCAAAATTTATTCTAAGGTATGTCACGATCATGACTTTCAATGTCACGATCATGACAGAAACTCTCCAAGGCAAGTCATGATCATGACTTCTAATGTCACGATCGTGACAGCAACTTCCCCACTCGAATTTCCAAAATTTCTCTTTAAGTATAAAAGTGAGAGTTTGGCCCTCAAAACACAACCCTTCACTTGCTCAAGAATACTAAACACTCTCCCCTCTCTCTAAATTTGATTTCTCTCAATTTCTTACCATTTTTACATTAGATTACGTGAATTTTTTTTGCATTTTTCCATCAATCATCACCAATCCAAAAGTAACCTTCTCTCTCTCTCTCTCTCTCTCTCTCTCTCTCTCTCTCTCTCTCTTATTCTTGAAATGCTCAATTTTGAAATTCTAGGTTTTGGTTAGGGGAATCAATTATGATTATCAAGATTAATTCGAGATGCTTATTTTATGACTTAGAATTATGATTTTGCTTTTAGATTCTAAGTTTTAGTGACTGGTTGCAAGAATGAGGAAAAGGGGAAAGCAAATTTGAAAGTCATGATCATGACTTCTAAAGTCACAATCATGACCGAACCTAAATTGCACTATAATTTGTTGTATTGCTTCTTTCCTTGATTGAAATTGGTTTTTACGTCATTTGTAGAATGTCTAGAAGAGTGAAACACATTACTCAATGCCCACAGGACAAGGGTAAAGCTTTTACTACATCAAGATCACAACCCAACCTTGCGAAGCAATATGGTGCTCCATTCCCAATCCACTCGCCAGAAGAGGGTAGGAAATACACATAAATCTGTAAGAAAAACCTCCCTCGTTATTTTGATTGGAATTTGTTGGAGTAGCTTGAGGCTCAGACTCCCTTGAAAGCATTCACTTCCAAGCTGGGTTGGGGTAATTTTATTATTGAGGAGCATCCTGTTTGCAAGGAACTCACTCATGAGTTCTATGTGACTTACGAACTAGTAGACAATAGGCTAAGGAGAATTCAGTTTAGATTGAGAGGGAAAACTATAGAGATGACCTATCAGATGATTAAGGATATCTTGGACCTCCTTCAATTAGGACTAACCTCTTCACACGCTGATTTTAGACCCAATGTCATCTGGAATGAAATCACAGGAGGCCAAATACATTTTAATGCTCATAATGCTCTTAACCTTCTCATTAAGGACACTGTCCTTATTTTTCTGCATAAATATTTAGCTATCTTTATCTTCACCAAGATAAAAAATAACAAAGTGTCCTAATAGAAACTCTTCCTCATATGATGCATGCTTAATGATCATCCTTATTGTACAATCTTTCACCTAATGAAAGGGTTCCAACGGATGGCAAGACCAAGTAATAAAAAGCTAGGTTTAGGTTATATGATCACTACCATTGTTGATTATTTTGATATTGAGATGAATGACCTAACCCTGTTGCCATTCAAGAAATTCTCTGCCAAATATTTACAGGATGTAGGGCTCACCCATAAGCGAGGTGTGCAGTTAAAAGCTTATGGCGATTAAGATGGCACCAAACAAAGGCATATTAATGTGGATACCATTGATGAGGAGGAAGAGGAAGGTGCTGCTGAGGAAGAAGCACAGACACAGGGTGGTGAATAAGGCACTGCCCGAGAGGGGGACGACACTCAAATCCCAATAGAGCATATGCAACATGGGGAGCAGGAGGAGCACCCCAAAGCAGCACAGACACCAATAGATACCTTATTCGAAGAGCTACTATTAAGGATAGAGCTGGGCAATACAGACAACACTACTCACCTTACCCGAGTAAAGATCATAGTGAATGAGATACGCAGAGAGCAGTGCTATCAAAGGTGGAAAATGCTCAAATTCTTCGAGCTCTCGGGCATCACTGTGCCCTCCCCAACTCCTTCCCCATTGAGCTCACCTACACCCCTAGGCAACTAGATTTCAATCCTTCTTTTGTAATTTATGTGTTTTTATTTCTGCCATTTGTGTGTTTTTTCTTATGTTTGTGTTATGCTATGTGTTTCCACATTGAGGACAATGTGTTCTCTGAGTAGGGGGATGCTGGAATTTACTTTATTTTGCTTGTTTATTTGCCATGACTGCATGTTTTACTTTATATGTCCATATGAGTGAATATGTGTGTTTTCTGGAAATGGAATTACTTATATATCATGCGTATTTGGAGGATGGACATAGTTAACTCATAATCACACTAATTTTGTAAATTTTATCATAAACATAGGCATGATCAAGGGTGGGATTTCACTCTTCAATGATATGGTACCAGCATGGGCCCCTTCTCGATATGGGTAATCCTTAGTATACTCAAAAACTCTGTTTCTTTCAAACGAAGTAACTCCTCCCTTTAAGGCTCTCTCTATGCGGGATCCAGGAAGACCACCTCTCTCTATTTATGGAAGGAGCTAATATCCATTCCTACCCCTACGAGTAACAAGCTAAGCACCCTGTAATCACTAGCATTACATACGATAAGCTTCATCCTTTATGATCTCAAGGGGCAAGACTTTTCTCCTATAAAAATTGCATAGCACATAACTTGTTAGCAAATGATGAGCCATGTGATGTAAGTGATATCAAAAATATGAAGCAATGAGGAAATCAATAAGGAAACAAAAGTAAAAAAAAGGTAAAAGCCAATTATTCCACTACCACTAGGGGTGCCTAAAACTGGCCCTAGGGATATGAACAGCACTAGTAGCCACTCGAGTGAAGGTAGAATGTTGAGTAACAGGGGATCGTTCCCAAAAGCGTGGGATACTCAAGCTAAAAGACCTACCTCTCGAGTAAGAGCCTAATCAGAAATGAAAGCCAAAGAAATGAAAAGAAAAGAATAAAAACCTTATGATCCTCATATCAAATTAATGACTAAGCAAAGGATAGATGTGTTGTATTTTGTTTGATAGTGCAATTGTCTGAATGATTGAACTTGATTATCTAAGTTAAACACTTATAGTTTTTCAAGACCTAATGATTTGCTAAGTTTATGGGAAGATTGGCATAAGAGGAGTGGTTTCAAGTTAGGAATGTCCAAGCTAACTAACGCAAATTATCATATTATAAGGGTATTTTAACTTCTTTGTTTTGAGTTTGATATTTCTCGTGTTGCCTTTGCTTGAGGACAAGCAAAGAATTAAGTGTGGGTATGTTGATGTATGATAAGTTGCATGTGTATCTAGTTATTTTTAGTTAGCATTTGATGTTTATTTTGCTATGTTTTTGCCTTGATTTAATAGAATTTGATTAGTTTATTGAGTGTGTAGCGTTAGGGAAGCATTCAAGAAGAAATGAAGCATTTTGGGGCTTGAAGAGTCAAGTCATGATCATGACATTCAAAGTCACAATCGTGATAAAAAAGGAAGCAAGGTAGACACCCTCATCCAAAATCACGATCATGATAAAAGTATGTCGAGCCCAAAATTCACCAAGCTAGCAAGTCATGATCGTGACATTCAAAGTCATGATCGTGACTTCTCAATAATGGACCATTTAAAGCATAATTGCTGCAAAAGATTAAGTGAAAGAAATAGGATCCATAGGGGGAACAAAGACAAAAAGCTTTAAAGGAGACCTCATGGGCAAATAAATCCACAAGATGGGAAAAGTTATAAAAAATTGGAAGATAAGGTTGGAAGAGCTAGATTCAAAGCATAAAGGAAAGGGGCAACTAGGGTTTTGTATCGTTCACCATCTACAGTAGCAGCAATCCATCCCTTAGGGTAATTTTGTATAGTGTTCTCCTTGCTCTTCATTTCTTCTATATTTTTTCCTTTAACCATGAGTGGCTAAGTACTCTTGTAGGTTTTGATTTCTAAAATCCCTGGTGGGGGTAACTGATTGTGCTTCCTCAACACTACTATGAATGTTTAAATTTTAAAGATTAGTTTTAGAAACAAAATCTCTGCTTTATGATTGCAATGAGATTTGGATTATAGAATTCTTGTACGTTGAGAGATGTCAAATCTAAAGATTAGTTTTTAAATAATTTCTTAGGCTCTATATTTGCAACGAGAGTTGATTTATGGAATGTTTATTCATTCTAGTTAGGCTGGTATGTATAAGAGATCTACATGCTCCTAATTCCTGTATGATTGATTGATAGTTTCCCTAACTAGAGGACCCTGATTGTGACTAAGGAATTCTGAAGGTTATAGTGGAATTTAGTTGGTTCCACCTCAAGAGAGCGTTATCAATGTTGTTGGATATCTTGGGTAGTAATTAGCACATGACGATTATTCTAGCTTGGTGATGATGATTTCAAATCCTATGTTTCTTATCATTGTTTCATCTTCTTACCGCCAAATCCATTTTACTTCCTTGTTTACCTATTGATTACATTAGCTCACTTCCAAACACCAAACCATTATCATTGCTTAAACAGACCAGAAATCCAAGTAGTGGTGGATAGGCCATAAATCCTCATAGGATCGATATGTTACTACAATAATTTGTATGCTTATAGTAAAGTAGTGATTAAAACTATTGTTGTTTCAGGGACGATCAGCTAACATGATAGGGGTGGACACCATGGTTTACTAACTGTTGGTAGTTCCCGAGGTAGTGGCACCTTGAAGAAAGCATGTAGTGCTATATCTAGAGCGATACCACCAAGACCTGAGCCTAATAGTTTAGATGTACCTCCTGGATATGAGCATCCATAGATCTTCATTGAGGGTCAACTGATATGGCCTCAAAACCCACTAATCTATATTTATGATGAGCTCGATCACTAGTACAAGACATCTTTGCTAGTACTAATGAAGGATGATATTGAATTTGAATAGCCAAACACCACTCATATGAGTAGATGAAGTGCATTAATATGTTACTGATTTTGCTGATTTGATGTGTGTTTGAATTATGCATGTGCTTCGAGATGCTATGGCTGACACTATGAGATTACTGACAAGACTACGCTGCTACCACAGCTATGAGATACAAGATGTCCAAGTAAGCATCTGTTATGATTATGATCATGATACATATGCATGGATGCATGACTTATATGCATATATGCTTGTGTTAATGCAAATAGGGTTAGTAGAATATGCCTGTAAGTCTGTACCATCTTGGCCAAGATCCGCTTGATCATTGTATTTGTTATCTTGCTTAAGGGCGATGCAAAGAAGATCGGTGATGCTCGATCCCATATCTCTCTAGTAAGTTAAACACCTAGCTTGTTACTCCCATAAATAGGGGTTAGTAGAATATGTGTATAAGTTCAAAACAATGTACTAATGGCATAAGATATAATTTTGAGGAAAAATGGACTTAAGTCTATATTAAGTTACATAAGCATAATTAGGTTAATTATGGAGACTAAATAGAACGTATTCAAGTTAAGGAGTATGGTAAGATAGAATAATATGTGGGATAGAAACTAAGTTAAATATACGAATTAAAAATATTAAAGTTAAATGTGCTTGAAAGTGGAGGATGGGTGACCTCCCCCGGAAATACATGATTGTCAATTACGTATGTCATTTTAGATTATTTAAGCGATGGAATTATGATCAAAGTTGAATAGGGAGTCTATTATGCAAATAGGAAGTGTTCGGGATTGAAATATAGTTAAGGTTATCAAAAAGGACATAAATGGTATTAATGGAATTATTTAAGGGTAAAGTTGGAAATATGGAGAATTTGTAAGGGTAATTTTGGAAAGCCTAAATTTAAGGACTAAATTGCTAATAATTAAAGTTGAAGAATTGATTTAAGATGTTTTAAAGTTTATGAAGGAACTTGTTGGGTAAAATCAAAAGTTATAGGGCTAAAGTGCAATTTCTCATAAATTTAAAGACTAAAGTGGTACTTTTTCCAACTAAAGACTTATATTTATTATATTTATTAAATTAAGTAAGAAATAAAAGAGGGGAGAAGTGAAAAGTTGAAACTTAAGAGGGGGAAAAGAAGAAGAAGGAGAAAATCATCTTAAGGTAATTTCTTAACCATTTTTCATGAAATTTTTTAAAGATTTTCATTGAAAAAGTAGCAATTTTCAATTCTTTATCATTTGGTATAAGTTTTACCTTAGGAAAGTTGAAGAATAAGTTGGTGGAAGTAAGTGAGAGATTAGGGATTTTTGGGAAATTCTTGATTAAGGTAGATTTAAGTTGATTTTAAGGAAGAATAAGGTAGAATAACATGTATTTACTATGAATTAAGCTTTGGATTGAATTAAAATGATGCAAAATGACTTCCTTGGTAAAGGGAGAATTCGGTCAAGTATGGATTTATAATGAAAATGTGATTTAATTTGATTAAATGGAGGATAATGGAAGAAAATTTGTTAAAGTTGATGATTTTAATAAGAAACATGAAAGAAAGAAAGTGAAATGAAGAAAATATATACTAATATATTCGGCCAAAGAGGGGTTTGCAAGTATGTGAAAGGTTTGATGTGAAATGAATGTGTATTAATGTAAATTAAAATGAAAAATGATGATCTGAAGTTCTAGAAGAGAATAAAATTCAAGAAAAACCAATGTTAATTAAGATGGAAATTCTTAGATATTATGGGTTTTTATAGCATTTATCTTGTTTGAATGGGTGTGATGATTGGAAATATGTTTTAATGATTAAGAATGTATGATATTTGTGGATTAGATATTGGAGGAGCAAATGGTTGTATATTGTATTTTAATTTGAGATTTTTGTATTATATGTTATAAATTATGTTAAAATGTGAATTAGGAATGTGAAAATGATAGGTTGGAGGAAGGGAATTATGTTTTCTTTAGATAGATTTGTAGAATTAGAAGATGTGATTTTAAGATTTCTAAATTTCAGATGGAATTCTACTGAAATCCCATCAAAATTCTATAATTTGGATAAGTAATTAAATAAGGTGAAGAAGGTGTTTAAGGATGATTTAAATAGATATTTACTTTAGTATGATGAATGGAAGTGGGAAGTGGACTCTGGTTACTTTGTAGTTTTTATAGTAGTTGAAAAAGTTAGGTTATAAAGTTTATTTTGATAGCTCTGCCATATTCTATTGTTACAGCTGAAGGTGACAAAAGAAGTGAAGTGGAAAAACAAAAGGAAATAGAAAGGAAATCCCATTAGAGGTGAGTGTAAAATAAACATAAAATGTATTTGTTTTACAAATGATTTTATTTAAAATAACTGTTTAATCGTTTATTTTCTATGATTGATTACAGAGTTGACGTACATATTGTTTATGGATTCTTTAATATGAAAATGTGTTTTAATTAAATGGTTGACTTTGAGTTGATGCTTTATGATTTTATTTGATTTGACTTTGATTTGATAAAATATTTTTGAAAAGATAATATTTATTCATAACCAATAATAGATAGATTATAGTGAGATAAATAGATGATGATGAGACATTCCTCATTAGGCTAGAGGTTGAGATATTTGGTCCCTTCCCAATGAGAGGTATGCACATTATAGTATATGATCACACCGGGATGGGATTGAGACCCGTCTCCCATCTGGCTTACAGTGACTCATCACTGTAACTTGTGATCTAGGTAGACAAGATTAGTCACCTTCGAGGTAGGATTGAGACCCATCTCCCATCTGAGTTACAAGTTTCTTGTAACTTGTGACAGAGATAGAGGATGTATCAGACAATGATAATGATATGATTATAATTAAGATTATATGATTTTATTCTATTTTCCATATAATGGTTTATATGTTTTATATCTTATCAGATGTTATTTTAAATGGTGATATTATTTTTAATATGATGTACAATCACTGTACTTTATAAAAAAAAGAAAAGAAGAGGTTGTTTTATTAACTAATCTATATTTATTAAGCATAAAAGGTAGTTGATCTTGCTTTTTATAATGTTCATATCATATTATTACTTCTATTTTTGTTCATTATGCACCATTGAGTTTATACTCAGTATTCATTTTATTGAATGCAGATCAAAGAGGTGATAGAAGTAGAGGCTAAGTGAGATTTACATCTGGCAAGCCAAAGTTATTGGAGGAGTACGACTAGGTAGTTACTTCAATATGTGTGTTTATATTAATTACGATGTAAGTATGCAACTACGATAATACCCAGAGATAAAATATAATATTACATACTCATCACATTCTTGTAGTACATGCATAATCATAAACATATTTAGGTTTTAAACGGTTTGTCACCTTAAAACTATTTACTTATGCGAGAATTTGGTTGGCTTTAATGAAACTTCATTTCAATAGCTTTTATTTAAATGACAACAAAAGTTTAAAATTCCCTCATTTTCATGATCAAAAATACGATCTAAATTTTTATACCGCCGCATTTAACTAATGATTTTAATGTTACTTCTCAATACTTTTCACTTATAAAAGGGATCGATAATTGATTTTTAATATCCCTTATAATATGTTTAGCAGATCCTGGCATCAGAGTAGAATCTGTTAAGTATATTGTGGAAGTATGCCATGCTTTATAAGAGGGGTAAGATGTGACATGGCCCTAGAACTACACTCCATTATCATACACCAAGTGATGCAGTACCTCATATCGGCATATGAGATTCTTCTCTATAAACCTAGTAACCTACTTTGCCCCTAGTTTATTGTAGGATTCTGCCTCCACCCACTTAGAGAAGTAGTCAACATCCATCAATATGTATCGATACCCATTATAAGCATTAGCATGAATCTCACCCATGATGTTAATTCCCTAAACTGAGAAAGACCATGGCATTGTCAAATTCTGTAATTCAATCGATGGTATATAACTCAAATCTCCATGAATCTAACACTCATGACATCACCGTACAAACTGTATGCAGTCTGCCTCCATGGTAAGCTAAAAATATCCTTGGCATAGGATCTTTCTATATAAAGCAAATCCACTCATTTGAGACCCTTATACACTATCGTCCACTATCTGCATGACTGTTTTGATCTCCTTCTCTGATATTTATTGAAGTTGCAGACCATCTACTATTCTTCTATAGAGAACACCATGATGCCAGGAAAATTTAGTTGCTAGCCTCTGCAAAGCTAGCTTATCAGTCTTACTAGCTTCCTCCAAATAAGCGTCGCTTCTTAGGAAATTCATGATATCAGTATACCATAAAGTCTCATCTTGTTGGTCTAGCACCATAACCCGTTCTCCCTCATAGTAAGAAATCTTTGACTACTTGATGAATACAGGCTAAACTTGACATTATGGTCACTCATAGACTAAAGCTAGTGTGGCCAAGGTATCGGCCATCTGATTCTCATCATGTAAAGTGTGAATAAACTAACATGAGCTGACATTGTAAATCATGAGCTGAAATATATTCAATATAAGGCTTAAGCCTTTCTTCTTTAACATCCCACTCGATCATGGACTGGTGAATGGCAAGCATCAAATCACCAAATACCTCCAAATCTTGGGTACCGATCCTTAGCAATGCTTCAAGCCCCAATAAACATGCTTCATACTCAAACATGTTATTGGTGACTGGTAAGCTCTGTTGCTTTGAAAGCATAATCAATTCACCTTCAAAAGTGATCAGCATAACTCTTATGCCAGTAACTCTTCTGTTGACTGCACCATCAAAGTTCAAATATCATTTCTAGACATCCACTGCCCCTAAGTTCTCATTTGAGAAATCCAGTTCAAAGGTCTTAGAATCATCCATCAGCATGGATGCAATCACTCTGCCTTTGATCACTTTATTAATGATGTGCTACATATTGAATTCTAATAATAGGATTAACCACCGAGAAAACTTGCCCACTAGTAAAGGAGCTTTATACAAGTACTTCATAGGATTAACCTTAGAGATCACCTAAACTCAGTATGATTGAAAGTAATATCTAAGCTTCTTAGTGACCCAGACCATAGCCATGCACATCTTTTCAACAATGTTGTACTTGCATTCTGTTGGCAACAATTTCTTACTCAAGTAGTAAATAGCATGCTCAATTCTAGCTTTGTTCTTCTAAGCCATCGTAGCACCCACTGATTTCTCCTTGAAAGCTAGATAAAGCAAAAATGGTTTTCTCAGCCGAGGTGGCTGCAGAATCAGTTAGTTAGAGAGATAATGCTTCACTCTCTTGAATGTGAAATGGTAGTTCTCATCCCAAACCAAAGGCTAATTCTTCATCAAAATCTTGAAGATGGGCTCATAAATAGTAGTGAGCTTAGCAATAAACTTGTTGATGTACTAGAGCTGTCCTAGAAATCTCCTAACTTTAGTCTCAGTTCTAAGAATAGGCATTTCACAGATCAACTTCACCTTATCAAAATCCACTTTAATACCCCTGACTAACAATATAACCCAATAGCTTGCCAAATATCACCCCAAATGTGCACTTCTTCAAATTCAACCTGACTCTGTATTTTTCAACCCATATGAGGAATTTGTAAAGAGCAGTCGGATGCACTTCTCTGGTGGGAGACTTCACCATCATGTCATCCACATATACTTCAACCTCTTTATAGATTAGATCATGTAATAATGTTATTACGACTCTCTAATAAGTAGTGTCTATGTTCTTCAAGCCAAAGGGCATGACCTTATAGCAATAGGTCCCCCATTTTATGATCATCACCTTATCAATAATGGCTATGAGGATTTGATTATACCCAAAACAACCCATCAGCAAAAGTTTACATAGC
The DNA here is from genome assembly GCA_948192965.1 of Dalechampia spathulata. Lineage (NCBI taxonomy): Eukaryota > Viridiplantae > Streptophyta > Magnoliopsida > Malpighiales > Euphorbiaceae > Dalechampia > Dalechampia spathulata. The sequence continues at coordinate 21,392 of CANYBF010518851.1, forward strand.
ACTAGTAGCTGCATAATTAACCAGTACATTGATATGAGGCAAAGGAAAGTCATCCTTCAGATATGCATTGTTCAGATCCCTATAGTCTATGCAGACCTTAACCTTGCCATCTTTCTTAGGAACTGGAACCACATTGGCCAACCATTCAAGATAGTCAACTATTTCAAGGAACTTAACATCCAACTGCTTTTGGATATCTTCCTTAACCTTTTAAACCTATTCTGGTCAAAGCTGATGTAGCTTCTGCTTAACTAGCTTGAACTCAATTCTAATCAAAATTCTGTGTTCTGCTATAGTTCTATTGATACCCGGTATATCTCTGTAGCCTAGAGCAAAGGCTTTGATATATTGTTTTAACACTCTAATAATTTTTATTCTCTTATTAAGGATTAAATCTAAAATAATTTGGAAAGGACAGGGTCTGTCATCTATACTAATATTAATAGTTTCAATGCATGATGCGTTAATGTTAAAAATGCTCATGTTCATGCATAATGCCATCAGAATACACATTGTAAACATAAGCAAACTATTTTTCATTGCATTAAACTTTGAAGGGATTACATCATCATTAAAAAGTACAAAGATAGGGACATCATCATTATCATATAGAATCTCATCAAAAGTACTATCTATAAGTGTGGCGATGTCCTTGTAAACCTTCTAAAGAAGCAAATCCTTGATATCTAAACTCTGTAGAGGATTCCAATATGGTAACTGTAGTAGACTTTGACTCAAGGTGACCGATGGTGAGATTAGCAACATCACCAAAGATCTAAAAGCAGTATCAATGCTGATACTAGAAGAAGTGGTAGCAACCTTCTTAGATACTGTCAAAAGTGATAAATCATAGACATCGTCAAAGATAGTGAACTACTGGTCAAAGAAGTCATCCTAGTTAGGCAACTTGGGAGGACGATCGTGCTGCATCTCCCCTAAATAAAGGTAACCATCTTACACTCTTCTGGCTTATTGAAGTATAAGGATTAAATTTGATGCAATATCTCTCCTCCCATATGGCTGTAGGAATGTTGAACTCCACCAGACCCTGCTAGTACTGACCTAAACCTCTATCAAGCACAAATATCATGTTACACAACATCTTCTCCATGATGGGACTCGATCGATACAAGTATGACTTGGGTTCTTTGATGACAATGATCTGAAAACTAGTCATGAAATGAACATCCTCTCTAATGCAGGCCAGAGCAACCTCATCATCTACTATAATAGTAACCATACCTTCATCATATAGAAACTTAATCTTCTAATGCAAGGTGGATGGTACACCTCCAAAGGGACGGAACCATGGCCAAGCCAATAGCAAAGCAAATAACACTAGAGTGTTGAGAACTGTAAACTCTACCACTGACTTGATTGGCCCGACTATAACAATGGCAGTGAAGGTATCGGTAACCTCCCATTTAGACTTATCATAAGCCTTGATGATAGTCTTAGATGGCTTCAAGTTTAAAAGCTAGATCTAAAGCTTGGGCAACCCCTTGAGAGGATAGACTTTGATGCTAAAACCATCATCCACCATGATATAAGGAGTGGAGAAGTTCATGATGTGCATCTTGATGAAGAGTGTCTTATTATGATGGATACCTTTGGTAGGTGAATCTGCATTTGAGAAAGTGATCATGCTAGATTGTAACTCTTGGTTCACCAACTAACTTATCATGCTGAACGCAGAGGTAGATAGAGAAATCCTCATGCTAGAGAGTGCCTCGATGATGGCCCATCGATGCTATTAAGAAGATAGCACTAAGTCCCAAATGCTAATGTTGGCCTATGTCTTCTTCAATTGCCTAATGACTACATTCTCATGCTAAGCAACCTCTTTACCCTTGTCTACAGGTTGTGGAGCTAAAGCACTGTTCGGACCAACCTCATCTTTAATAGATTTAGCCTTGGTTGGCTTCTTTAGAGCATCTAACTTCTTTCTGAGATTGGGAGGAGTGAACACCTTACCACTATGAGCCATATTGCGGACTCGATAGGACATCTTGTTAGAACTTAACCCCTTCTATTACTTGGGAGATTTAGATACTGGCTTGGCTACCTTGGGAGTCCCAACCAACTCACCCTTCTTAGAATCCTAAACCTCTATCGATTTAAACTTAGAGGAACCCTAAGTAGCTGCAGACTCATCCTCTAAACTATCATACCATATATCATTGGCATAAATATTGAACCCATCATTGGGCCAAAAGCTAATAGTAGGCAGCTAAGCAATCGCTTCCTAGATCTGCTATTGTAGGAGAGTATTGAAGTCGTTGGTTAATAGCTTTGTCATAGACTAATTGATGAGTTATTATATTATAGCAAGTAAGGCATCATCTAGCATTGAGAAGAAAGTTTCAAATGGAGAAGCAACATCCTTACCAAGTTATGAGTTTGACATGGTCTGCACATGATAAAGAAAGTTAGTATGAATGCATGTGGATGCATATGCGATTGCATAAGATGCATATGATGTGACATGTAGGATGTATGCATGGCCTATGCTAGGAAACATTTGGTGTTATAACTGCAAAAGAAAGCAGTTAGTTAAAATCATGCATGAGCATGCATGTATGTATGTTGGACAGAAAACATGAAAAGGTTAGTGAACAAGTAGCACACAATGATGCTCTTTGCCACCCTTATACCTCTACAAAGATAGGTTGGTCCAAAATCTCCTAGGTGGGATACTAGCTTGGAGTTACACTGGGAACTTGAGGCACGAAACTCTTAGCATATGAGGCAAGTAAAAGATAATCATTACTCGATTATATGAGGGATTACTACAAGAATCCGATAACATTTTGACATGATCATAGTGTTATGATAAGAGAATGCCAATGAAATAAGCATGAGGTATTCAACCATATAAAATTACGAGAGGATTTTGACTCTTAGTAGAGCAATATAGCATGATCATATTGCTATGATAAGAGAATGCCAATGGAATAGATATGAGGTATGCAACCATACAGAATCATGAAAAGATTCTAACTCTTAGCAAAGTAATACAGCATGATCATATTGCTATGATAAGAGAATGCCAATGGAATAGACATGAGGTATGCAACCATACAAAAACATGAGAGGATTTTGACTCTTAGCAGAGCAATATGAGGTGAGAAAAGTGGTTGAATTTAGGAAACTCCATTGATATGTATTGACCCTGACTTTTCACCATCGTGCAATTTCAGACTTCTGTTGATTCGGCTCGGTCTTAGTCCCTGTATCGACCCCGATTATGCACATAGGCCTCTGTAGGCTTCCCTTGGATATTCTGGTGTACAGAATACATCAGAGCTGGTGGGGCCCACCACCCTCATTTCTCTATTCTGAGTATTCTGTACCTGCAGAACACCCTTCACTATTGCTTACACAAGGCAAACCACTTGAAATGCAAAATATTGCATTTTTTGCCTTGGGCACTATTCACCATGAATAGTGCATAGGTGGGGCCCACTTAGGGCATTAGTGGAGGCCGCAGCCTCCATTGGCCTATTCTGTGTATTCTGTACTTACAGAATACATTTCACGCCTGCCTACGCATGGTAGGATACACAGAATGCAAAGTATTACATTCTGAGCCTAGGTCACTATTCATTATGAATAGTATACAGGCGGGGCCCGCTTCTCCCATTGGCCTATTCTATGTATTCTGTACTTATAAAATACATTTCGCTACTGCCTTACACGAGGCACACCCCATGACATCTCGAATGCCACATTTCTGGACTAACCACGCTGTGAGGCCCGCCAAACACTAGTGGGGCCTGCTTCTCCCATTGGCCTATTCTGTGTATTCTGTACTTACAAAATACATTTCGCTGCTGCCTTACACGAGGCACACCCTGTGACATCCCGAATGCCACATTTTTGGACTCCACGCTGTGGGGCCCGCCAAACACTAGTGGGGCCCGTTTCCCACTATAGTTCACTTTGATGCATCCTGTACGCACAGAACACATCATACCTGCTGCCTTACTTGAGGCAAAGTGCTTGGCATGCTATTTACCACCTTTTAGGCCCTTGTATGCTGTGGGGTCCACAAGGATACTATTCATCATGAATAGTACACAAGTGGGCCCACCACCAGACTTTGCCAAATTTGAGTGTTCTGAACACACAGAATACATATTCACTTATGCCTATGCAAGGCATGACCCACGACATCCCAAATGCCATATTTTAGCCCTAAAGGCCTGTTGGGCCCAAAATGGGCCCATTAAGCAAAACTCGATGTTCGGGGCCGAATTTGAGAAAACTTATAACTGCAAAGTTTCTTGAAATGTCGTTTCCACCTTCCTGGACATATGGCACACATCCCATTCCACCCATACGAGGTAGAGCGCATAGGTCGAAAATGCAACATGCGTAGCGCATAGCCCTATAGGCTACACACGTTGCACAGTAAAGACGTTTGGTCGGGAGCCTTCTCGGGATCGAATTTGGAAAAACTTTGTTCTACAAAGTTGTTCCTCACATCGAATAACGCTTATAGGCTCGAGGCGCACATCCCGAGGCAACCATAGTGGGCCCTACACGATGGGTTCCAAACTATATGCTGCGCATATACACCTATGTGCGCAGCATATAGGCTATGTGCTACGCACATAGCTCTATATGTGGCACATATAGGTTTAAAAATTTTCAAATCTGGGTAAAAATTACAAAATTGTCATGCCCAAAATTTGCTCTATAAATATAGAGCTAGGGGTCATCTAAAGGGGATCCCGAAAATTACCATAAGGCAAGCCAAACCCCTGCCAAAATTCCCACATAATTAATTAAACGCTTAATTAATTAAATTGCTTAGGTTTAGAGACTAATTGGCTCTAGTTAGGCTCCCTAAGCACGTTTAGAGTGAAGATCAAGAAGAAAACCCTGCTGGAATAAGGTAAATTCTCCTATTTTTCCATTTTTCTTCTATTTTCCTATGTTTTTCGGGTCTATATGCTGCGCATATAGGCCTCAGTTTTCAAAGAAACTCGCATTTTTCTCTCAGTTTTCACCGGTTTTCTTCCCGATCTGGCTATTTAAGTGATGTTTAAGGCCTTCTTATGCCTTAAATGTCCTGGATCTGCCCTAAATCAAGCAGGATTTTAAATAATTTTAACTTTAAAACTATTTTTCATGATTTGGATGCCAATCCTCGAGCCAAAACCCAGTTTTAGCTCCGATCTACCTAGATCAGGGTGGGATCTAGGGTTTCTACTAAAACATTTTTGGTTTTACTTCAGTTTTTCAAACTATGTGCGCCATAAATACATCTATGTGCACCACACATACCCTATGTGTGGTGCACATAGATCTGGATTTTCACAGAAAAACCCGATTTCAACTCGAACCTCTTCGATTTTGAACTTTCTAGTGACTCCAGTAGCTTTTCCATGCACTTGGGGTTCTGGATCTGTCATAAATTATCCAGATCTATTTAATTTTAGCCTTAAAATTAATTATTTCAATTAATTGCTTAATTAATTATTTGGTTCATCAAACCGGAGGCCGAAACGAGGTCAAAATGAGGTATTGTCTTCATTAAACTTGCGTATTTTTGTCTATAGATCATTTCTATACTGACAGATTTAATTTCCTTGCAGATTCAGAGGTTATGTGAGCCACATGTCATGTTATGTGCACCACACCTAGCCTATGTGTGGCGCACAGAGTCTGATATGCGGCACGTATAGTTTGCATTTTTCCAGAAAAACTATATTTCTGGCCATATTTTCACCGTATTTTGATGTATCCAGTGGTATTTGATGCTTTACAGTGGCTCAAGTATTCTAGAAAAGTCATAAAATAACTACATTTAATTAATTTTGGCCTCAAAATGAATTTTTACGATAAAATGCTATTTTTATTCGTATAAATGCAATTTTTGAAAGGATTGGAATTAATTAGTCGTAGGGCTATTTGTTGCACCCTAATTTTGGACCGGCTTGACTCAGATCGGGTCCGGAATGATTCAGGACCATTTCAAGTTGGTCTTGGGCCATTCCGGGTGGATTCAGATCATTCTAGGCCGTTCTGGGCCAATTCTAGCCCATTTTGGGACGTCACACGTCGCATATGTTTCTAGACCCTCGCATATGTACAAACATACGCGATCGCGTATGTTTGTGACACGCCGCATATGTGAGCATACGCGATCGCGTATGTTTTAGGGTTTAGCATATGTTGACATACGCGATCGCGTATGTCTCTGGGGCAGCAACTTTAAAAGCTTAGGAACTCCATTTTGACAGGGTTGGCACTTTGAGAGCGGCGGGATTAGGGTTTTGGCAGACTAAAAACGTGATTAGTGCTTCCTTAAACCTAATTTGGATTAATCTAAGCAATTGGGGTTAGTAAAACATAAAAAACTCACAACAAATCACTTAGACTAGGTGATTTTATTCCCTAACGCTTG
>CANYBF010518950.1:0-23313 GCA_948192965.1 Dalechampia spathulata
CTTTTAATATATCATCATCATCTATTTATGAACCATGTATATGCATTTATGTTATGCATTCTCCCTCGCATTCATTTTTTAACGATTCAACCATTTCTGTTTTATGCGCATTTACTGGGTCTTTCATTAATATCATAACTATGGTTAAATAATTTGAGCTCATTATTTTCTTCTTTCCTTTTATATCTCTTTTCATATCTTAATCATCTCTATTTTTTAAATTCCCGTTGGAATTTATATCATTTTACCCAATATAAATCATTCAACATTTTTCTCATATGAATTCACTTCTTTTCTTCCTTACTTCACCATGTCATGCTATATCATGTTTCATGTTTAATGCATTATGTTCATGTCATGATTAATTTATGATAATATATCATACTTGGTTTTATAATGCTATTACATTATTATATCATCACCTCTTTGATCATTTAATGATCTAGGACATTCAAATAAACTAGCACAAACCTGGAATACCCTTTCCTTTGTTAATATCCTTCATTGATTCTTGAGGATTTCCCACTGGTTTACCTAATCATAATGCAATGTTCATCTTTAATTAATATATTTATTTTATTACATCATTAATCATTCTTATAATTATATATCATTGTACTAATGAATTATATATCAGTATTATTTACTCATTAAATCACAATATTATATAAGAAATCATGTTACTATTTATAATTGCATTAACTATTTCAATTTATTTTCTAAATTAATCATCATATCATTGAAACAACACTTTAATAATCTTTTAATAATATCAATTAACTTATTTTATCATAATCCTATAACCATTTAAATTTATTAATATCCTTGATAAAACCCCATCATAAAACATTTTTATTATTTAATCTAAATAGTGACATCTTAGATGATTACATCCTTATTTTATTTCTGTTTTAATTACATAACTAATTTTTGATTAAATAGTGATGTTATAATACTTATTGCTTAAACAATTATCATAATTAATAATATTTAATCATCTTAAACTGTTTGATTATTTCACCCCTTTTATACTATTGCTTATTAATTATCTGATATCTCAATAGTTAACAGTTGATGTGATACTATTAATCATCTTATTATTAGACATATAATCTTAATCAGACTCTAAATATTAATCATACATGTATTTTGCTGAAAATAGTTACTGTCAAATTCAGAATATTAAAGCAGTTAATATTCTTAATTATTTAATCAGTATCTAAACTTATTAAACTTATCAGTAATAATTTTTCTTAAATCAATCCTATTATCTATTAATAATATATATATTAAACTCTATTGTTACCAACTCATATCAGTGTTATCTAAAATTATACTATCTCTGCTTATGTGTACCTTAACTAACATTGTCTTAAATCAGTTAACCATTTAAACAATACGTTTACTTAAATAACCTTCAGTCATTATGCTTTATCACATGTCTAACAATGCTTAATGTAACTGTTTATTACCTATTTATTTAATACTGCCATTAATATCATCATATGCTATCTGTCTTAACTTGTTTATTAACCTTCACTTAAGTGCAATCTTATATCATTTAATCAACTTTTACATTTCATTTAATGAATTCTAGATTATATATATCATCCATCATTAAACTCATTAATTAGAATATCCAGTGAAATTATACAAACATAAACATCCTATAAATTATGTGTTTATAAATCCATAGTTTACTGTTATCTCTGTTTAAATCCTTACTTAGAATCTTATTACAAACCATTTCATATCATTCATTTATAGAATCATGAACCTTCTTAATAATACCTAATGCATTTGTTTAAATGATCATTTCAATTCTTAGTATGAATACATCTCAAGTAATAACCTTACGAGCACACTTTTCTTATTCAACTTTACCTCTGTCAATAGATTAAATTCTTAATTAATATTATCATACACTAATTAACCAATTTATTAAACTCTTTAATCATAATTATCATGCTTAACAATCTTTCTGATTCTTACATAAAATTTATCATAAGTATTCTTAGTACACCTTATGTCATATTTCATTATATCCTTTTAATTTGATCAACATGCCTTGACTTAAATCATATCAGTTAATACCATTTATTTATGAACTTAATAAACATTTCAATTATACTTAGTATACTCATTTTAGTACCTATTTAAGTCTTAAATATCAATATGACCATATGCTCCCTTTTTGTCCCTTTAACATTTTAAAATCATGCCTTAAAGTCAAATTTTCCATTAATCATGTCTTATGCCAATACTGTTTCATTAAAAGACTTCTATTTCCCTTTAATTCTTAATAATCATACTTAACAGAATCCATATTTCCTTAGCTTTTATCTCATAAATGCTTTACATGAAGATTAAGCCTTAATTTACCACATATGTTTATCTTATGTCCAATTTGGTTCATTTTTCATATACTTCTTATTAACTCATGATTAAGAACTTCATTTAACCTTAATTAGAAGTAAATTTATTAAATCATACTTAAACTTAACCATTTAATTCATAGTTCTTAAGCCTTAAATCATCAAGTTAACTTATCTTAAGTCTTAAGTTCACCACTTTCTTTGCTATTAATCTTCTATTTTAAGTAAATCATCTTTAAAACTATGTTTTAAACTTACATACCATTAAAATTTTGCTTGAATATTTTGGCCAAGATGAAGAACTCAACACAAACATACCCATACAATCATAACCCACTTTATTTCATGTCCTTTACAAGCCTAACTCATCTAACCATTAAAACATCAATCAAAATCCATCAAAAATACTTCAAATGTTTCTGCCAAAACTTAAATCATACCAAAAATTCATTAATCAAGTAGATCTAACACTAAATGATACTTACCAAGCTCACCTTTAAACCCAACAACTTAAATCTCAACTTAAGATTGATATCCTTTGTATTTTACTACTGATCTAATAGATCTTCACTTCTTTGACCTCCTTAAAGTTACTGCCCACCTCAAAACAACATACATGTACTTAAAAAAGTTAGATCAAACATAAAATAAAGTGAGTATACAAGATAAGGTTTCGGTTTTTAGAAGGAATCATGAGTCTTCATGATTTCGATCATCAACTTGAAGGATCCTCAAAGAAAGGTTTTGGTCATGATGAGAAAGAGGGAAAAGAAGATGTATTTCAACCTTACCTTAATATGCACTCAAGTATCTTACTAGAACTAAAGTGGAAGAAAAACTAGTAAAACTCAAACTTCTTCAAGGATTAGCTTCAATTTTGAAGGTAAGAAGAGAAAAGCATTCAATCACCACTTGAAGAACAAGTAAATGAAGCTATTTTGGCTTAATATTGATCTAAAAATATGGTTCTAACAATATATATAAAGGTTTGAAGAAAAATGAAAGAGCAAAGGAGCTAGTCTCATTTTTGTTTCAAAGAGAAATGAAAAGAAAGCTTAAGGAAAGATGAAGATAAGGTAAGAATGGAAGGAAATGGATGGCTTTGTTTTAGTCAAGGCAATGTAAGAAGGATACAAAATGATTAAATGATGGATACAAGACCCATCCATAGCATTAAAGAGGTAGGGATGAAAAATGGTGGCATATACCCTAGCATATACTCTTACATACCACTTTTTAACCCTTATACGTATATGTAATTGTATTTTTTCTAATCCACCAATCCAAACCTTAAATTTCATAGTTATACACTCAATTCATACTCTAATACACCATATTTAATTTAAAATATCATCCATCAATTTTCTCAATTAAATAAAATACAATACTTAACCTTCTCTCTCCATCCACTAACACTAAAATCCAAAATTACTTTTTCAAATACCTATATACTTTTCCAAATACCAATCCCACTTCAATTATAATATACTATTTTAAATCTATTTTCAATTATTTTATTTTCAATTATATTTATCTATTTATCTATTTACATATCATAATTTAAAACTAATCATAATTATGATATCACCTTTACAATTTATGATATCATTATGACATCATTAATAAAATTACTAATTATACTTTTCTATTATTTATAAATTATTATATACTTTTACTAATACATTATTAATTCATATTTTTTCATTTTCTAATTCATAAAAATCATAATTTAACTCATACGCTTTCATCATGCTTACATCATCATCACTCAATTATGACATCATAATTAATTTTTAATTCAAATTTTCCAAAATTTGTATATATCTAATTCATATTAAAAAAATCATCTTGAGCTAACTTAATTAATCATACCAAGTGTTTTCATCATCAAAAACATCAATTAGTCACCGTTTAGGGGTTGTTTCACTGGTTTTCGTCAAAATTCCAATTTTCAACTTTAGAGCTATAAACTCTAATCTTATCATATACTTATCATCATAATCATAATTTCACATCATTAACACACCAATAACATATACAACAAGACATTTCATTCAAGTTATAAATGCAAAGTGTATGCTCGTTTCAAAATGTGACATAAATAATAAAAGCATCTCTTTTCCAATTATATCTTAAGTTAACCATATACATTAACACTTATTCTAAGCATACTGAGAGAGGAGTGCAACGTTACCAACATAAAAGCATATTAATCTATATAACAAGATTATTTATCCCTAGAAGAATTTTGTTCTCACTAACATGTCAAAACAAGTTAACCAATAGCCTGTAGATTAACCAACTAACCTTGTTTTAATCCTAATTTCTTTCCATGGTTAACATGTAATAACACATACATAATAAACCAATTTCTTAGGCATATGTATCATACGTACACAGCTCTTTTAAGGTTTCATTTCAGTATTCAATTAATTAGTATGTATAGATGTTTAAACCACCATTATAACACATATAAACCTTAATTACCTTTGTTATAGCAAAGTTATAAAACCTTCACCTCAAAAACTCACTTTTAGCTTAACCAAACTATGGAATACCTCCTGTTATAGTCCCTATAAACCTCTCACTAAAGCTCAAGTGCATTAATTCCAAAGGGTATAGCCAAGATTAGTTAAATTAGGTCATAAGCTCTCGTATGACTACCTATATAGCCCTCCAACTTAACTCATCGGCTCAACTAAACCATATGCTCTTCAACTCCTTCAAGGCGACAAATCTTATTTTGTTTTTTTAATTGTTCTTACCACACTCACCTTTCCTCACATCCTACTTAGTCCAATATTAACATATTTAGTCAACATATCTAACTTTAGATCACTCCACATTTCAATTCACATTCACTTTCAATAATTTATATTCCTACAATACTCTCAATCCATTTAACGTACTATTTCTTATATATATATATATATTCACATAGATTTGCTTTTATAGCGTGAACCTTAATGAATTTCAATATATGATTCATATTGATACTCGATCAATTACTAACTTATACCATAATTGACTTTTAACATCTATGACATTCAATTCATGCATATCAATAATAATTATTTAAATGCATCTAGGCATATATAAATAACAAATATAATAGTACCAATGTAGATTCATTTAATTCTTTACATTTCAATTTATTTATCACCTAAAACTTCTATCTTAATCTAATTTAACTTAATTCATAATTCTAATTTAATAATTTTATTCCAATTCACCTTCGTACATCTTAACACTACACATAACATTTATCAACTATTAATATCATTTAATTAATTATTATTCTAATAGTTTAGTTACTATAATATAAAAATATGACTTAATGTTCTTATGATTGTAGTTAAAATAATAATAGTTAAAGTGGATGTGACAGTATAAGTGAAAATAAGGTCACCAACTAAGATTGATAGATAAATATCTATTAATTATGATACCCATGGTAATGGAAATGCTTAAAAGTATATTTCTAAGTTAAATAGAAATAAGTATATGGGAAATATTAAAAATACATATTGCTTTGGATATTATTTGAAATTATATATGAGTCATTTAATTTACATGATATAAAATCTTTATATAGCAGTATAGAAGATAGAGGGATCTCTACCTCTACTTTACAAATAGAAAAAGTCAAGAGAAAAATAGGTTTATACTTATTCATTACTAATACTATAAACGAAATCAATAAGTAAATGAAATGTTTGTCTGGAGGCAAATATATCTTATAATAAAACATTTTAGTTAGTAATTTAACTACGGTTCATTAATTACTTATTGATATTATTAGTAAGTATGATTATATTGAAATGAAAATGATAAATATCCAATAAATTAGTTATAATTATGAAAGGTTATGATTGCTTGATATGCATGTTAGTTGATATATTGATATAGACTCATGTTTACTATTGGAATTATGAATAATTACTTATATATGTATAATTGATGGTGATTTATCAATGTATTATAAATTATTGATAATTAATGTATGTACTATGTTCATGCTCAGGATTCAATAGTCCACATCAATAGATACAGGGAAAACTAAATCCCTTGATTTAATATCCCTTATTCTAAATATAATGACTGATGATTAAAATATCAATCTTGTCATACCTATTTGGTGAAACATGCTCCTATAGGGTGATTAATAAAAACCATATAATTAGGAACTTACTAATCACTTTATAAAAGATATGTGATTTTTTTTTTAGATCAACAAAATATATCTAGTATATTTTTATGACTATTTGCTTTGTAACATGTAGCTTTGACATTACTTGTCATATAAAACATTAATATCATAATGTTGACTTACCATCTCACCTTTCCTTCTATCTAAACATTATTGACAAAGTTTAGATAATTTATTCACTAGATGTTACTAGCATCTTTACTTATTTATAAGCATAAAAGATTTTATTACCTTTAAATGGTAATATGATAGTTGCATAACAAAATTTCTATTAGGAATATATTACATGGGCCAAGCATAGTTCTGAGGGTTATTTAAGCCTCAGAGTAATCTTGACTGCACTTGTGCCTCACTGATCTAGACGTCCCTCTGAATTACCCTGACCTATGTTCATCAAATGATAAATGCTAAGTATAAAATTCAATGATCTCTAATAATAAAAATACTATGAATAAAATTCAATTATCTCATTATAATTTAAGGTAATCTATAATAATTAATCATAATAAATATAACAATAAATAAAATCATCCTATCAATATTCAATTACTCTAGTGATGATAATTAGTAATTTTTGATAGTTATCTCTGTAAACAACTCAATTTTCCTATAAATCAATCAAAATATCATTTTGTTAACCAATATGACAACAATAATAAAATCATCCCATCAACATTGGTTTATTATCATAATAACAATAAATTTTTGTTACCCTTTTTGTATACTTGTCAATTTTCCCATAAGTCATTTATAATTTCACTTTGTCAATAAATAATAGTGTTAACACACTCAACATCAACGAAAGCAAATTTAGTATCTCATTCCTCTTTCTATGTATAAATGATATAATGTATGAATAATGAATGCATATGTATAATGCATTCCTCCATTTTCTGTCATTTCATTATTCCTATATGAATTCACCTTTTTCTGTGAATTCATCATTTCTCTGTGATCATAGCAATCTCTATATCTGATTATGCACAATTTATACCATGCATATTTTTAATGATTTATTTATTTTTTCCAGTACCTCTATATCTTCTATCTCTATATTTATCTATCTCTATGTTATTTCATATATAAATATATTAACACCTCTCTTATATCACCTTATATATATATATATTATATATATGTAATTATGTCTCCCTTATTCCTACAAAATATCATGTTAATGTCTTATGATGCATGATTTTAATATGTATGTATTTATATAATGACAATATAGTTGTAAATAATAACATCTCAAATACGTTAATACATAACATATCCAACAACAATATAAAATAATTAAATATTCAAAACACCTTGCATTATGAAGCTTGAATTAATAACAATGGTATAGTTTGAAATCAATAACAATCCCGAACATCTATATATCCTATAACCATCATTAATGAATAATAATTAAATATTCATAATATTTTACCTGCAATCTCATTTATAACATAATTATTATTAGGCATAAACATAATGCATGCCATTCACCATTAATTTTCAAATATGTATATATGTATAATTTGATAGTAGCTTTACATTACTAAAATGCAATGAATGTATATAGTATGTGTTGATCCATCATTGTTATAACTCATATAACATGCTTGAAAATTTTTATTTACATATAATAATAATAATAGATGCAAACTTATTTTTAATTTGCCTTCATCTGTATGTGAAATAAAGGTAGTGATCCCTCATTATTCCTCTCCTGATATAAATAAATTCTTCGAGGTCTAATCAAATACATATTTAAATATTTTTATCATAGAATTTGCTTGACATATCCTAATATTCTATAGATTTTTTTATAACCTTATTATTTAATTAACTATGATTGAATATCATACCATAATTGGAAACTTCTTATTATTTATGTCCAAACTTGAATAATTAATCTATTTAATCTTCCTCAACATGTAAAAAAGATATACTTTCTAACTCATATATATATTTTATAGTTTTATGTATGTGTATTATTTGTTTTCTACTAGTACACAACATCCAAATGCTACTTCAATCTTAATTCTACATTAATTTCATCATAATTTAGAAGTCAACTATTATATCCATCTTTCATTCTTCACATCTTATTGTTATAATTCTTATAACTATGTTCTTATTTCATTCTACTTTTAATTACAACACCAATTAAATTTATACATGATCCATTAGTATAAGATTACATTACTGTTCTCAAATTAACTACTCAATATTTGCATATTTACATGTGCTTTATTTAGGAATTCAAGTTAATTCTAGGTATAATTTAATTCCATTCTTATGTCACTTCTAAGTGAACACTTCATTAAATGTTGAGCTACTTATATTCAAAAAGCAACCATGCATAAGGATTCAAGATCTTCATGTTATTATTCTTTTACATTAATGAACTATTCTATGATGAAAAACATGATCAATTAACCATGAATGGACCCTTACCATAGTAGCGTAAGAAACAACCTTTTGATATAATCAAGCCATGTAAATTTAATTTGAAAATTTAATATAAATTTTTATTATGCTAAACAATAACTTGTTAATTCTCATAGTATACAAATTGATACAGTTTACATAATCTCAATGCTCAAACAAGGCATACTAAAGATTCATGATTAAATATCTTTAAGAACCATACAGTCATTCACTTAGGAATCTAGCCCATGTGTACATCATAGTAAGTTATTGTTTTGGCACCTAAGGTGTATCTGATATCAACACATTACAAACTTAGAGATTTATGTGTTATGTATTGCTTAAGTCTTACTTAGTCATATAATTCTTTAGGCTGTGGACATAAATTTTAGAATTCTTTATGTCTTAGAATGATTGGTTGATGCATTTTGTTCATTGTATCTCACATTCAATCAGTCAAATTCCTTTAATTCTAAGATGCTTAATTCAAAGGTTGCTATATCTATGTTACATCATTTACGATCTCCATTTCCAAAGGATTTTATGATAGGTTTGTGGTCCACTCAGGTTTACCTCCATATCCAACCTTTTCAAGATTCTAGTGAGATATTTACTTCCATCTCTAAACTAAGTTAAGTCTTGCATGTATGATTAATGTACACACACAATAATTACATCACCTACACCCATTTGCTACTCTTACTTCTCTTCTGAACTTAAACTAACATATACATATTCATAGATTCATGATTATGAGAGAAGTAGCAACTTACTTGTCATCTTTGCAAAATAGCTAATAATCTACCTATAACTTTACAAGCCCCTATCTTAATTCAATTAATGAGTATCATATATATATATATTATACATTCACACACTAAGTAATTGATTCCTTAATACATGTACTATGTGTACTTATCTCTATTATTTTATGAATGTTTTAAACCTTCCATGAGACATTTAAATCAACTAATTACTTTATCACTTATAACATATATACTAAATCTCCAATTACTTGAAGTTACACGATCTTACAAATGACTCTTCCAATAGTAAATTCTTCGTTTCTCTACATTGAGCCTCACTAACATGCACACACCCCAAGTCAAGCTCATAAATTCATCTAGTCGCCTAAAAACTCCTTTATTTTCTTGAGTGCATGTGAAGCTCTCCTAAAATGATTCCAATGCTTCTGAATCCTTGAAAATTTTTCTAGCAAATTTCTACCCTACAGCCTAACCATATTTTAGCCATTATTTTCCCTTTAAGCGACAACAGTTATTGTCTAGCACTCCTTCTCTTAATTTCCATTTTCTTTCTTGAGGTTAATTGTCCAGAAATTCCACTTATGTATATACAAATGATGCAACACCTATTTATACATCCTATTGATTACTTTAAATTAATTTCTTTTACACATTATCAGCTTTAAGTCATTATATCCTTATTAATGCATTTGCTAACTTTAAGAATATTGGAATCGTAAGAAATGAGGGTATACGGCCTAATAATAGTTTAGTCAAGTTCACCATCTTGTATAATTAATCATTAACTACATTAATTACTGCCTTCCATTACAAAAACTCAATACGTAAGCTTTCTTTAATAATCTTGTATTACAACTATGTTATTTCCTTACTTCATGCCCACTCTAATGTCATGCACATAATAAATAATCAGCATAATGGATGTAAGTTTGTCATATATACTTATACTTGGTACTTTGTGAAGAAAGAAAATAATTTGGTCTAACTTCTAATTATATAGCTACCACATTTCAAGTATAAAATACATACAATGTTTTCCTCTCAGTAAATAACATATTCTAGGGTTAAATTCATAAATAAAAGCACACAACTCATAATAAGGAGAGTATAAGTTCATTTCCAATAAATCTAGTTGACTCAATCATTGGTTCAAAGATTTTCTATCAAGCAATAATGTGTATAATTAACCTTAGTTGCTTAGTAACTTATATCATTTATAATGATTGGAGTTCAAACTTAATACTCAGCCCAAGATTAAAGAAACTTATACATTAATTAACATGAACTTAGCAATATATATATGACTAGCTAATCATATAGTCTAGGTAAATAATATACATATATTAATGAGTCTTTCATGAACACCACCTCTCCTAAGTATAACATGTATTTTTTCCTAGTTAACTTTCTCACACTATAAGCTCCTTTATATATATATAGATTACTTAAAACAAGGAAAACTCATATGTACCTTCACTATTATAAGTTTACAGTAAGGTTAGTGCACGTATGATCCTAATTATGTTCTTACATGATTAGGTTTGTAAGATAGTTATATTCAAGACTCCACCAAACTTGTCTTAGTTACATACATGTCATGCCTTTCTCTGGTGCAACATGCTCTCATAGAATAATTAATGATCTCCAATAAATGGAAACCATTAATTACCCTACAAGGGATGAAATTTTTTTTAATTCATACTATGAATAAGTTTGCGGAAATCATTTCAAAATATTAAACTCACATTGCTTACTTGTATTTACTACCTTAAACCTCATTTTAATTGCATGACATTACTATATAGAAAAACCTTAAACTGATCCAAGTCCTTGCCATCAAAGGGAACCTTGCTGAAATGGTGCCTTGGGATCTGTGTGATTCCATTCGTCTACAAAACCTACATCCATCAAATGACGAATGCTGAGTATTTCATGCAGTGGTGCTATAATCATAAATATAGAAGGTATATTCCAACATATATCATAAATATAACAGGTTTAATAATCCCAATCCTCAAAATTATATCATCGCCATATAATCATTTAGAATATTTTTTTTAAGCATCTCTTATTTATTAACATTCATTTGCTCTCTGAAATACTCAGATCATAATTCATTTATTACAATACCATATCTATTCTATTTTCATGATACACATTACCTAATTTCTTTGAATCCATAATCTTTTCATAATTATCTATAAGCAATATAGTCTTATAACATGTATACTACATTAATTATCATATACCAATATTCATTATTTCATTTCTGTAAAACATTTCCATAATATGTTCATGTTGTATAATCATCATAATCACTAACTTGTTTATATCACACTATAACTCTTCAGTATATAATTGCTACTTATAAGCACAAACTCATACGTCAGTAATTAAGTTCTTTATAATATTATATCATCATATTATTAACGTTAAAATGTTGTAATCATATAACATCTTTCCACCATAAGTTTTATAATAATCTATATTGTCTTAACATATGTATAAATCCAACATCATCATTATGATAAACATTTTCAAGATATAATTAAATCCTATAAGTATTGAAAAGGCCATCTTATCACTTTATCATGTATTCCGTTCAGTAGCAAACCATAAGATAATTAGGAATACTAATTATTATCTCTACCAACATGTAGCATATAAATTGCATCAATTAATAACATCATACTCTCAATATAACATTACTGTCTATGAGCATAGGCTCCATTAATTGTATTTCATAACTATGCCCATTGCATTTGAACTATCAATAACTATTTATGAATGCATTTGTATCATTATCCATCATACCATATAGTACATCATTATTCAATGTTCATATCCATATAAGCACGATTATAGTGCATTCATCATTCCATCATCATGATCATTCTTACTCTTGAGCATAATGAATGATGATATTTGTTATGGGAATGCATTCATGTTATGCATTCTCCCTCTTTTTTTCCTGTAATATTTTATTTCATTTGCCCTTTCATATACTGGGCCATTTCATATGCGCACATGGTACTGGGTCTTACATTTCATTTCATATCATTTTTATGGTTCAACAAACTGGAACCCATTTCACATTCATTTCATTGCTTTCATTTCATTTTCCTTTCCATTCATTTCCCATAGAAATTCATTTAATAATGCTTAGTACCTTTCCATTTAACATTTCTTTACTTTTGCTCATTTTCCTCCTTCCTTATTCCTCCATGTCATGCCATGAATATGAATATATCAATTGTTGGTTCATGACATGATATGTATGTATTATGCCATGATGCTATGATGAAAATATGTAAGCATCATGATAACGTATCACACATCATCCATTTCATTCATCATCCATTTCATATATCATCCATTTCATACATTCAGTGACATTAATATAATGAAGATCATCTCATAATATAAGAATCTTAAAACATCGATCATTGACCTTGATTAATAGGTCATAATAATATAACCCATCAATTATAGATCACTATTAACTATTCACTATAAAACATAACACATCATAGATGAAATACCTTTCATAAACTATAGATATAGTAATTCATACGTTACTATCTTATAACTATATATCAATCTCTAATACCGCATTGATACTGGATCTTATAAACTTATACTCCTCATATCCTTAGAAACATATCATTTCTTTCCTTTCTCATTTTATAACTTCTATATGCTATCTCATATTAATGCCTTCTTACTTATATAATTCATTACATGGTATATAATTAATATGCTTTGATGTCATGTTGAATATGTAATAACATCAGAATATAATACCATTCATAATCTATTTTATACAATCAATATCATTAAATATAATGATAATCATACCCTTCATCAAATTTCACCATATTAATGTATTCAAAATTCTATATATATGTTAACTTTACTTAATAAATCATGATATCAAATAACATCATTCGCATCCTTTCATAACTATTCTAAATATATTAACCATCAATCATAATCATAATATAATAACATTATAATGAAGAAGATATTCATCATATACTTTTCCCTATAATCATGAACTTTAATTATTATCCTTATTAAATAGTTTGTATTACCATATATTGTATGATATCCCTATAGAATTCATTTTCAATTTAACTTTAATCATTCATGTTCATAATGTAATGGAAATATGAAGTAAAACATGTATTCACATGTTAATATTAAGGTAAGTTAATACTTACCTGCCAATCCATTAATAAGGTATTAGTTAATAAATAGCACAAACCTGTGATTTCCATTCCTTATTTTAATTCCCTGGTGGAATGCATTGATTTCCCTCTAAACTACATAAATCACAAATTAAATATTCATCTTTAATTAATAAATTTAATTCCATTATTAATCATCTATTATTCACATTTAGCAATCCATATACCACTATAAAAAAGTCAAATTACTTATCATAACATCAATTAAGAAAACCATATTATCATTTACATTTGTATCACTATTCATCTTAACCATATTAGATATCATATAATTCAAATCAATTTACAACATGTATATGACATCAACTTAATATGATCTTCATACTATTGATCACTATACTTATAAAAATTTTTCCATCATCATACTATAAGACTCCTTTCATTAAAATAGTCATCACTTATTTAGAACTATAATCTTTTATAACTATTTCTTACCTTATTCTTATTACTAATCATACTTGTATTCTGTTGGAAAATAGTTGATATTATAGCATAATACATCAATACATTTGATAAACATTTTACTTATTTAACTTCTTAATAATATCTTATTCATGTGATATTGTTATTGTTTAATAGAATCCATAACATATTTTTCATCTATTAATATAGTTCATTTCCATAACTTATTTGTAAGTTATTTTGATATCATCTTATAACATGCTTTTTTGAATACCATCATAAATAAACTTTATGTTATTAGATAGTAAGTTTTATAAATGTTACTTTAATATACAAAATGTCCACATTATCATTCTTTAAGATATCCATAACTTATACTTTAATAAGAATATTACCAACCGTATATTACCCATATATTATTTACCATTTTCATTTAGCATGCTACATGTCTTATGTTCTTAATTAACATATCAAATTCATTCATATATTAAAATATTATTGAGAATATATGTCATAATATAAAATACATCACTTATAAGCTTCACTTTGGCCAATCAAAGTCAATTCATATAGACCATTTTATATCACAATTAAATTAACTCAATTAGCTTCCTTAAGACCCATTTTAACTCTACTTAATCAATCTTTAAAGTCCATAAACAATAAGTTACCACAACCTTAAATTAAGTTACACTTAACATATTTAATTAACTAATCATTTAAGCCCTCAAAAATTAACATAGCCACATGCTTCTATCATCATTCACTTAGTCATTTAAAAATACATTCTTAGGCCTTATTCATTAAATGTCCAAGTCATAAAATTGATTAAAAGACTTATAAGGCCGCATGCCAACATATACACCAAATTCACTTTAAAACTTCATTTTAATTAATTTATGTCAATTTCATGCAAACAAATTTATACCATTAATAAATTGACTCAATAATCTTTTAATGAATACTTAATATACTTAATTTTGTATTCTTTTAAACCCTTAAACATTGCATGATAGCATGTATCTATTTTACTCCATCTAACATTTAAAAATTACTGCTTTAGTCTAAAATCACTAAACAAGTCTTATGTATTATCTAGAACACCAAAAGACTTCAAATTTTCATCAACTTTTAAGCTATAAGATTAAATCATCAATCATAATAAAAATGTTTTCAATAAGTTTAAATCTTTTAGGTTAAAAACAAGTATAACCGCAATATACCAATCTTAAACCATATTAAAACTTATATTATTTAGCTTTTTCTTAAATGATTATCTATGGATCCTACCATTTTTGATTTTAAACATGCAAGAAAGCTAAACATCCATCCACATCTTAACCAAAACTAATAGGCCAAGCATGCTAGATCACAACACAAATGCACACACACACCACAATCCACTGTACTTCATCACTTTTACATCCAAGAATTACAAAACATTAAATAAAAACTCAAATCTATAGATA
This sequence comes from Dalechampia spathulata, assembly GCA_948192965.1. Taxonomy (NCBI): domain Eukaryota; kingdom Viridiplantae; phylum Streptophyta; class Magnoliopsida; order Malpighiales; family Euphorbiaceae; genus Dalechampia; species Dalechampia spathulata. Next base: position 15,892 of record CANYBF010518950.1, read on the forward strand.
TACCCCCTAAACAATTTGCCCATAACATAAATCCAATAAAATATTTCGGCCATCATATCATTTAACTTAAAAACGCATAGATCTTACATAAGTGTGTGTGTGTATATATATATATCTCACATAGTGTATATTTATATATGAAGCTTTAACATCTCATCACTAGATCTTTCTTTTAGCACTCCACTATTATATTCCTGTATAATACCTTCAAAATAGATATCTATGTATATAATAAAATAATTCATGCACTACTTGTATTTATTAAATTATTATTTATCTTATTTAATTTTACCATTGATCATTCTAGTAATTTCATCATCAAAAATCTAATATATAAATTAATGTAATTATGATTGCAATTGCGATAATGTTAATGAAAGTGGATGTGACAAATCTATAATTGGTTTGAATTATTGATGGTTGTAATCTATAAATCTCATATGAGTTATATTGGTGGAGATTGATATGAAATTATTGCATTCGTCATGCTACCAATATTGGTTTGTTCATGTATCAAAACATTATGGCATGATATATAAAGGAGTAAGGTGGGATGACATAATTGATATAATGATAATAAATGAGATTTACAAGGCAAGTTGATTGATCCCTCTTCAATGGTAGGTCTGAGCAGAAATCCCCACCTAAATATGCATAATATATTGATATATTTAATATAAAGATTGGTTTAAGCAAATTCCTTCCTCAATAAGATATGTTATTGTATATGGTGATGATAATCGTTATGTTTAGGAAAGTGGAGGCAAGAGGAGTAATGGATGTGAAAGATTGGATATAGATGTTATGAAATATGCATTGCTTACATCATGATAATTCATTTCAACATACAAATGGTATTACTATGTTGTTTACATAACTACTTAATATTTAATTATACTAAGAGGCAAGCATGGCACACAAGTTAACAATGCATGAAATAAGAACATGTATGATATTTGATTATAAATGATGTGATAATGTAACTTATTATATATGATATTCAGGTGATGAAGATAACATTAAAAAAAATAGGAATGTATTACATAATCACATTCATTGACATATGACCTATTATTAGGATGATATTTGGCATGTGGATTGAAAATGTTGTTGATATATATATGCCTATATGTGTATGTATGTATATATATCTATATGTATGTATAGTATGGTTGTATATTGATGGATAATATTGTTATATGATTTTGTTTAAAAGATCAATGAAGGTGAAGTGACTAATAATATACCTTATTATATTATATTAATTTCATAATTTGACCAACTTTCTTAATTGTAACACTAAGTGTAACATTTAACATATGAAAGTTGGTAATCGATTAGAGATTTCATGATTAGTGATGACATCTTATTCTACCTTAATAATCATTACCTTAAATATTTATAAAGCAAATTTTCTAGGTCAAATTAAGTGAATGATGAATATTATTTGTGTTTCATCTTTTGATTTACTTATCTTAGTTTTACTAGAAGGCAAATTTGATAATAGAGTTATCCTATTAATTGCATACATACTTATTGATATAACTACATAAATTTTTATTGTAATAAATCAAATCACCCATTTGATGGATAATACTAAAATTTATATAAATCAAGATTTTATTGTTAACTTACTTTTACTTAGCATCATTGAGTTTTATACTTAGCATTTATCATTTGATGAATGTAGGTTAGGGTGGTTTAGAAGAACACAATGATCAAAGAACTATCAATACTATCATGACATTTTAAGTTATTATACAAATATTAAATCCATGATTTAATAAGTGTAACATATTCTTGGCAATGATTTTGCTATGCAATTATCATTATATAAAGGATAATAACCATATTTGTTATACATGTATAAGCTAAAAACTTTAAAGGTTTATGTTTGTTAATTAATTAAAAAAATTATGCATATCCCTTATAGGATGAGTTTTAAATGCTAATTAGGTTAGGGAATTTATTAATTATTCTATGGGAGCATGTTCATCATAGTAGGTCTTTAAAAATTTATGCATTATGTATAAGAAATGAGGAAGAGATTGTAACAAGTAGCAAAAGTTTTATTTATTAATTAAATGAGTGAAATGATTGCATGATTTATGAATATTTTATTTGTTACAACTATCATATAAATTATTTGAAACAAAGAGCTTGTTGGACTTGTATATGTTGTTAAACATACGAAATTTTCCATGGATTATGAATTATATTTTAGTGAACTTGGTTAACTTATTGGAGTAGTCGTAAACTTAAGTAAACTAAACATAAATTATGTTGGTCAAATCATGATTAATTTCCTATATACATATACTATGTGTTAAGAAAATTGAGGGCATGTGGATTGGTGTAAATAATACATAATTATTAGGTTGAATGGAAGTATGTAACTAAAAAGGGAAGCTAAGTAAAATGCAATTATACATGATTTTGGGGGTTACTCATAGTTCATGGTCAAGCTATTAAACAGTATTTCTACAATATATAAGATATCAATCAGTCTATATGAAAAGCATATATGTAAATATATCTGAATTGGCATATAAATAGTGAACAATTTACTTGAATACTTGGAATTATTTAAGCTAACATATATAAAGAAGTTTACTAAACTAGGTTGGTAATGCTAACAAAATTTACTATTTTCAAAGCATTCAATAATGGCTTCTATTACAAATACTGAAAACTGATAATAACTAATGCAGTGACTTAATATAAAACTTAGAGTTTAAGAAATTGAATCAAATTGTAGCCATACTAGTGCAAATGGTAATGACACAACATTTATAAACATGATCAAATTAACAAGCCAAAATGTAAAAATAAGAGTGGTAATCATAACATGGTAAATGGTTAACTTAAACTTAATTCTTTTACATATCCTTTTACCTATATGCTACACATACATGTGTTCTTCATAAGGTTAACACAACTATTAATTGGAGTTGAATAATTTTGAAAAAGTATATGATTTCTCTTTAAGGAAGGGTTAATGATAACCATAAAATTTATAGACATTAGGTATTTAATGTTGGATTTAATACAGTGATATATAGCAGAATAAAATAAAAATTGATTTAAAATATGTGAAAATCATATCTACATAATCATTCAAACATAATTCCAATCAAAAGATCATGGCATAAAGAATAGGAGTAACACTTACTTTAATATCATTATATTTCTTTCTTATTTTACAAAAGAGTTGTAGCAAACTCTTTTCAATCTAAAAACTAGGAGATCTCTAAACTACACACACTGAGATGAAGATTTGGATTAGTAAACTTTTTTACTATAAAACTCTAATTAATAAACTAATAGATTAAAGAAAGATAGAAGATGAATATATGGTTTGTCTCTTCTCAAGTGAATAACCAAATGTTATTTCTTCTTTGGATAGTATATGACATGTTTTTTCTAAAGAGAAGTGACATTAGATGACTTATCTTAACTGTAATCCCATAATATTACATATATATATATATAGGCACGTTAGGGTTAAAGAGGTGTAAGATAACTATTTAATATTATAAATAATATCAAATATTATTTAATAATATTCCATAACATCACTTTCTAATTTTCAAACCAAATCTTTCCTTGTTAGTGTGTGACCTCTTGGGCTTTTACTAAATTGGAAACATACTATAAATATCATTAAATCTCATCAAATGATATTATTATATCTAAGTCAAGAACGGTGTCTAGTCACCCATCATAACTACTCAAATGTTAAGAAGTCAGTAGTTTGACTACAACCCTTCTATATCATATACCATTGCAACTAACTCCTTTCACCTTTCACTATCTTGTTTAAGTTTGGATATGGATTAAAGTTAACTCAATACATGATCAAGTAATATTAGACCATACCCTAAACTTGAATCTCCATGCAACTTAATCTTTATTCCCAAAATGCCCATTATGAATCTTATTCACAAGTTGACATTTTTACTCTGGTAAGAGATTCTTGAATCTAAGATTATTACATGGACTATGAGATATGTCACACCCTCGTATGCACCTTAAATTCATGCATGTATATGTATTTTATGATCATGCAATAATAATGTGCAAACATGGATTAATTATGTTAAATGTCAAAGTATATATGTATGCATGTATTTCATGGTAAGAGAATACATGAAGTATAGAAAATATTTAAAGATGTGAAAGTATGTATAAAGGTAAGATAAGAATATGAATTGTGCATGTTAGATGGTAAAAAAAATGAAAATGGACTCAAAGCTGATTATTAGTGAATTAAATGTTCTTAAAGTGCAAATGTGAATTATTATGTACATACATACATTATTTATTTAGTTGAAAGGTGAATAATGGAAAGAGAATATATATATATATATATATATATATATATATAGAAAAGTTGTAAGTATAAGAAAAACATATATGACATATTATTATATGAGAAAGTATATGTTAAAATATGTAAATAAAAGCTTAAATGAAGTTAGAATTTATTATAAGTTAAGTGGCAATTAAGGACATAAATGTCATTTCATGAAAAGAAAAGGGTAATTTTGGAAAAAAATTTATGTTTGCTATATATGTACATTCATGTAATGTATGGCATGCATGATACTTATATGAACATGATGTAAAAATGATGTAATAATAATTAAATAAAAGAAGAAGAATTAAAATGGAATAATAAGTTATTTAAATGTTGATAAGTGTCAACATATAATTGGCCTTTCCTTTAAATTTTGTATTAAATAAGATAACTATAAATAAAAAGGGAAAAATGGGTTGGTTTTTACATATACCTTCCTCCTCCATTTGAAATACTCTTCCCCTCCTTCTTTTGCTTATAGTTTAAAGAAAATTTCTTCTCTAAGGTAATTTTTCATGTAAAGTTAGATTTTCATGTTATTTTTTATTAGTTTTTATTATATGCATACTTATTACTTTTTAATCTTTAATGTAACTTATGTTATTAGAGCTGCAAGAATTGTACCAAGTATAGAAGTGCATGTATATGTATAAATTTTGATAGAATCATATGAGAAAGTGAAAAAAGAAGGTTGATTTTGCATAATTAAAGTGTTTTGATTGAGTGTGAGTATGGATGAATTTTACATGAAAACCTTAAGATGATTTACATGTAAATGACTCTTGAGATATTGTTTAAGGTGTGTATAAAGTGTTAAAAGTGATAATTGATGATGAGGAATGTGAAGAATGCATGAAAAGTGGTAAAAAAGTTGAAAGTCATGAAAAAACTACTTGCTGCCCAAATTTACACTTTTTTGATTTTAACTCTTATAATTCAGTCAAAGTGTATAATCCATTAAATTTTGCATAATTATGATGAAATGTGGTGTTAGAATGGTGAAGATGAAGTTTGGATGCTTAAACGAAGAGGTATGTATGATATATGCATATGTTTGCTAAAACCAAACCTTAAAACCAAAGTTTATGGTAATTGCATTTTAACTACCTTAATGTTTGAGTTTTTAGACATGTAATATACCATTAAAAAGCTCTTTGAATCTAGTTTCCAAATTCATTTGCATGGCACAAAATGTCATGCCATTTAGACTGTCACATTCGAGTAGGAATTAGGCAGGAAACTCTATTATGCGGCCTTTTACAATTTGATAACCTAAATGAATTCCAAAAATTGCAAGCAATAGCTCAAATTAAAGCTTATTGAATCTAGTTTCTAATTGTATAATGCTTGCTTATGTTCAAGATCATTAAGTTATACAAAAGCCCCATGAAAAACACAAAGGTATAAAATGGTAAACATAAATTATCAAGTTTTATGAATAACTTTTTACATGCTCTAAATGCCTATATTTTGGTAGCTTGTTTATATGAAATTGTACTTCTAAATGTGCATGAGATGATGATTTGTTTATGATTATTTATCATGGTTTATAGATTGCTCTATAAGAATCATAAGAGGTATGAAAATGGGAAGTAAAATATGAAGATTTCATGAAAGAAAATGACTAAATGAATAGTGTAACATATCAAATGAATAGTGCACTTTGCTAAATGGATAGTAGCATACCTTGTATATTTGGAAACTTAATCAATGCATGTTCCAAGCTTCCAAACTTAAAGTTATTCATGTCTAAACCACATTATTCATTATTATACATATGTATATACACTTAGAGATATAAATTGGCCTTAATGTCTTATGTTTGAGGCATGATTGATTAATGCTCCTTATATGTTAAATTGATCAAGATACATGAATTACATGCTAGAATGCCTATATATGACTTAAATGTGCATGTACTTGAGTATGTGGAGGTGTTAAGACATGGATAAGGTTAATGGTTTATTATGCTATCAAATGGGGTTCATTGGTATTTAAGTATACTTAATAAATGCAAAAATGACTAGGACATTAAGAATGGCCGAATTAAATGTATGACTTATTCAAATATGATTTAATGATGATTAAATATTCATTATGAATAGTAATTTGTTCAAGATGCTTAATTGGCCAAAAAACATATAGAATTACTACTTATGATAAATGTAATGTTATGACAAGAAAATCTGCAAATATGACTATCATGATTAAAAAGTGAGGTATAACTACATGAAATAGATATGTATGAATTTCTTATGGTGAGAAACTTTGTGCAAAATGTAAATGGCTTTACTAATTAAGTGAATGATGAATTATCACAGACTCAATGAAGGAACGGTGATAGTGACTACAAATCATCTAAATAGGTTTGTGCTATTTAAGGTTTCCACGATTGATAACTTGATCAATAGTGGAAAGGTGTACATAAGTACACTATATTTATTTAGTTACCTATTTACCATAATTAGAATACCTTATGATGAGTCTACATAGGAAATGAATTATGAGTGTTCTCTTATAATGATGTTTTATGCATTATTGAAAATTTATGGCATAAAGAATATTATTAAGTGATGATACATATGTCATGGTTTTAAATAGTACTTGTTATAGTGAAAATGAATGCCAGAGTATATAGGTTATATTTTATGATATTCTAATCTATTAAATGAGGTCGACAAGTGAATTTCTATAGGTACAGAGAAGTTTATATGATATCTATTTTCTTTATTCATGAAATATCAATTAATGTGGATTATGAATAATGATTTATGATGGAAGATTGATATTATACTTTATTAATATCCATATTGTAAGAGTAGGGCATCCCGGACGCGGGAGCCCCGCACGCTGTTCGGCGTGAAATGCCGTGGTGATTGCTCTCAATGGCGTATCTGATTTTTAATTTTGAAAACAACGTTGAGTTTATTAAGTGGAGTCACCACCCAGTTGTTTTTGTCAATTCAATTGAATGACTAGACAACCAGGAAATAAAACCCGGGCCTTCCTGTGTTGGAAAGCGGCCTGAATTTCTTCAGAGAATGGGTTCGGGATTTCCAATT
>CANYBF010518973.1:0-18850 GCA_948192965.1 Dalechampia spathulata
TCAAAAATCGCATTTATACGAGTAAAAATGGCATTTTATCGTAAAAATTAATTTTGAGGCCAAAATTAATTATGTAAAAATTATTTTATGACTTTTCCAGAATACTTAAGTCACTGTGAGACTTAAATACCACTGGATACATCAAAATACGGCCAAAATGCGACCCAAAATATAGTTTTCTGGAAAATTCGCGAGGGATGTGCGCCGCGCATCGCGTGATGTGCTCCACACATTGACTATGTGTGGCGCACATCCCATGATATGTGGCATACATCAGAGGCCAATCTACACGAAAATTAAATCTGTCAGTACAGAAATAAACTTCAGACAAAAATAAGCAACTTTAATGAAGACAGTACCTCATTTTGGGTTCAAATCGGTCTCCGGTTCATCAAACCAAACATTAATTAAGTAATTAATGAAAACAATTAATTTTAAGGCTAAAATCAAGTAGATCTGGATGATTTATGATAGATCCAGAACCCCAAGTGCACGATCTAGCTACTGAAGTCACTGGAAAATTCAAAATCGAAACGGTTTGGAAGCGATTCAGGCGAAAACCAGGTTTTTCTGTGAAAACCGAAGCCAATGTACGCCACACATTGACTGTGTGTGGCGCACATGATAGAGCAAACCGAAGAAAAATCAAAAATTTTTCAGCAGAAACCCTAGATCCGGCCCCGATCTAGGTAGATCTGACCTAAAACCAGGTTTTTGCTCGTGGATTTGCATCCAAATCATGAAAAACAATTTTAAAGTTAAAATTATTTTAGATCCAGCAAGATTTAAGGCAGATCCAAGGCACCCAAGGCATTGAAAAGCCTTGAATGGCCTTGGATTGGCCAGATCGGACGAAAAATAGCATTTTCGGGGAAATTTTGAGGTGATGTGCGCAGCACATGACCTCATGTGTGCCACACATAGCCTGTGTGTGGCACACATGAGGTGATGTGTTCAGCACATCCCTCATAGAATAGTGACAGAATGAAGAAACTTTAAGAAAACGAGAAATTTACCTTATTCCGGCGGCTTTTCTTCCTTGATCTTGCTTGATTCCGTGTTTAGGGAGCCTAAACTAACCAGATTTGTAACTAAATCCAAGTGATTTAATTAATTAGGGGCCTAATTAATTGAGTGGAAATTTTGGCAGAGTTTTTGGTGCCCTTAGAGAGCAAATTTCGGATCCATTTTACAGACCCCAAGCTCTATATTTATAGAACAATTTTTGGGCGTGGCAATTTTGTAATTTTGGACCGGATTTGAAGTGATGTGTGGCGCATAACATGTGATGTGTGCCATACATTGCTAATGTGTGCCACACATTGCTAATATGTTGCACACATCATGTGATGCCCACAGCACATGACTTTTGTCCCGACGTGTGGGGCCCACTGTGGTTGCTTCCGGTATGCGCCCCGAAGCATACAAGCGTTATTTGACATAAGGAAAAACTTTGTAGAAGAAATTTTTTCCAAATTTTGTCCCGAGAAGGCTCCCGACCAAACGTCTTTTTATGAGGTTACTATGCAATGTGCAGTGCGCATCGTGCGATGTGCTACGCACATCGCGTTGCGCACCGCTCAATACGGGCTGAATGGGATGTAAGCCATATGTCAACCGAAGTGTAACCGACATTCTGAGAAACTTTACAGTTATAAATTTTCTCAAATTCGGACCCGAACACCGAGTTTTGGCTAATGGGCTGAATTTAGGGTTTGCGACCCAGTTTCGGCCCAAAATGGCATTTGGCGTGCCAGAAGGTCACTTTTCGAATAGATATCAGTGAAAATGTGTTCTGTACGTTAAGAACACATAGAGTGGTGAATTTATGCCGTGGGCCCGCCTGGGTACTATTCATGATGAATAGTACCCTTGTGGGCCCCATGGCATAAAAGGGCCCAAAAAGTGGCAAATAGCGTGCCAAGCATTCTACCTCAAGTGAGGCAGCAAATAGGGTGTGTTCTGTGCGTACAGAACGCATTAAAGCGATTGATAGTGGGAAGCGGACCCCACTAGTGTTTAATGGGCCCCACAGCGAGGTAAGCCTATAAACGTGGCATTTGGGATGACACGAGATGTACCTTGCGTAAGGCAATAGCGGAATGTACTCTGAAAGTACAGAATACATAGAATTGGCTAGTTAGGGGAGTGGGCCCCACTTGTATACTATTCATAGTGAATAGTAACCTAGGTCTAAAATGCAATATTTTGCATTCTGCGTATCCTACCATGCGTAGGCAGGTGTGAAATGTATCCTGTAAGTACAGAATACACAAAATAGAAAATAGGAGCAACGGGCTCCTATTATTGCTAAGTGGGTCCCACCGCGTAGTAGGCCCAGAAGATGGCATTTGCGATGCCAAGCGCTGTGCCTTGCGTAAGGCAGCTGGAAAACGTATTCTATAAGTACAAAACACACAGAATAGGTTATTGGGGACCGTGGATCCCGCTTCTATTTAGTGGGCCCCACCTATATACTATTCATGATGAATAGTACCCAGGGCCAAAAATGCAATGTTTTGTATTTCAAGCGATTTGCCTTGTGTAGGCAATTGGGAAGGGTGTTTTGTATGTACAGAACACTCAGAATACTCAGCGGGTCCCGCCAGGCACCATGGTGGGCCCCACCAGTCCTGAAATGTTTTGCTCATCAGAACACACAGAGGAAGACACAGGGGCCTATATGTATAATCGGGATCAATATCGGGGAGTAAATCCTAGCCGAATTAATGAAGATCCAAAATTATACGATGGTGAAAAGTGAGGGTCAACACCTTTATTTTATTTTATTATTATGATTATGTTTGATTAAAGTTAGGTAAAAAGAAAATAAATAAATAAATGAATAATTTCCATATGATATACAATCTAATTTATAGTAATGCATAAAATGACTTTCATATTTACTATGACGACATGGCATGTTATGATGATTAAGTCTTTAAAGATAATAATAACACTTAGACTATGAATTTACATAATTAATGATAATAGGAATTAATCATTAATAATATATATTTATTATTAATGATTATATCTTATGATATGATATTTATGGTAAAGTGATGAATTTTAATAAAAGAAATAATCATATTATTATATGCTTATATTAATTATTTGTGAGAAAGTATGCTTAGTAAATTATTTTAATGCATATATTGAAACACGACATTAATCATATTAATTATGTGTTATGGGTTTTATACAGAACAACATGAATTTAATTTTTAAAAGTATGATCAGTAACGAAGGTTGTTAATGAAAAGTTAAAGATTCAAAGTGATTATTTTATTTATACTTATACTTGTAGTGATTAATTTTTTTATACTTGTTCCTGAAGTAGAAAATGTTCCTTCTGTTCCTGAATAGCTTCTTTCAGAAGGGTTATTAATGTTATATGGTATAAGTTCTCATAGATTTAAAGTTTATAAATTAATTGATCTATGATATGCCATAGATGATAAAGAAAATTTAAATGGTGATTAACGATGTATGAAATTTAATATCATGGGTTATTAATTAAGTCATTAAAATAGTAATTATTATATTTGCATTCTTATATGATTTTATATGATTATTAAAGAATGAATTAAATGAAAATATTATAGAACTATGACTAATTAAGTTGTATACTATATAAAAAAAATGTTTACTGAAATGAATGATCAATGTAATGGATAATATATGATATGATGCTTGTTTATGTATTTCAGAATCATGGCACTGAGTATGCATATCATGACATACAACATATATTAACATATCCATATACATGACATAATATGGAGAATTAGGGAAGGAGGAAAATGAATGAAAGAAAGGCAATGAAAAATTAAAAGAGGTACTTGGGTATAATGAAATGAATTCCTACGGGAAATGAATGGAAAGGAAAGTGATATGAAATGAAAGTGAAATACGTTCCAGTACGATGAACCATATAAATGGTATGAAATGAAATGTAAGACCCAGTACCAAGCGCGCATATGAAATGAAATATAATGATACAGAAAAATAAAAGGGAGAATGCATAGCATGAATGCATTCTCACAAAACATCATTTCTCATTCATGCATTACAAATAGTAATGGATAATATGATTAGGCAATTGATATGAAAAATAAAGGAAAGTGCATCATATATTGATTTATATATATATATATATATATATATATATATATATATATTCCATGACATAATTTAATTTTATATGATGAATTATATGCAATGTTTGACATTTATGCTCTATTGTAAGACTATACATGGAAATGAATGAGGATTACATTATAATCATGATTATATAGGTATTGTTTGAATAATGATTTATGTTATTTATATTAATGGTAAGAGGAGAGATATATGATTTAATGAAGGGTGGCAATTAGGAAAATTGCAGAAATTTTATTTTAGCTTAAAATGTTTATGGAAGTGATAATATTGGTTAGTTATATCATTTTTAGCATTAGGAAATACTAATGACATAAGAATATAATATTTAAAGTAATTGAATTATCGATATAGTAAAATGGAACTTTTAATGTCTAAATTACATGTATATTTTATGAGTAATGAAATGAAAGGGTAGTAGTATATGGTAAACGATATTGAATCAAGGCTATTTTTATAGAATGAAATGAAAAAGATAAATTATTTAAGGAATTAAGTAATATGTTTATGGAAATAACCATGATAATGATTTAATGAGTCTGAGCGAAGATTTGTCTATAGATGACATGAATATATGATAATTCATGTAGCAAAGATAAGAAAAAGTATTTTCATGATATACATTTATTTTAAAATGAATACAAGAAATTATTATATTACATGATATAAATATGATTATATTTTCCTTTGTTATGTGTTAAAGCACCACTGAGTTATATACTCAATGTTCGTCATTTGATAGATGTAGGTTAAAAGATGGATGGCGAGCACGGATTCCAAAAGAAAACCAATTCAGCAGAAGACTCTTTGACGGTAAGGACTAATACTTCCGTGAAGCTTAGAGCGGTACACAAATATTAAAAGTATTAAAAAAATTTATGCATCCTTTGTGGAGTAATTAGTGATTTCTATTGTACGATATCATTAATTATTTTATGGGAGCATGTCGCTCCTCCAAAGGGCATGACACTACCACTCTTATACCTCCATGAAGATAGGTCGATTCAAAATCTCCTAGGTAGGATACTAGTCTAGAGTTACATTGGGAACTTGAGGCGAGATATTATCAACATATGAAGCAAGCAAAAGATGATTGTTACTCGATCATATGAGGAATTACAATGAAAATTCGATAGCATTTTAGCATGGTCATATTGCTATGAAAGGAGAATGCCAATGGAATAGGCATATGGTTAAGCAACCAATATAGAATCATAAGAGGATTCTAACTCTTAGGAGAGCAAGATGGCATGATCATATTGCCATGATAAGAAAATGCCAGTGGAATAAGCATAAGGTATGCAACCATCATAAAATCATGAGAAGATTCTAACTCTTAGAAGAGCAATACAAAGTGAGAAAAGTGGCCAGATTTAGGCAAATCTACTAATATAATGTGACATAGAGCCACATAATAAGCAAGTAAAGGGTCCTAGTTTAGCTACATGAAATCTCATAGGCAAATTCACTGATATGCCGGATTTAGGCAAATCTTATCCATATGAAATCTCACTAGCAAGATCATATCCAATGAATTAGTACTATATAATTCATCTGTATGTTAACTTTAGACATCTCATGTCATAGTGTATGAGAATTCACCAATTAAAGGAAGTATAATATGTATTGATCTATCCGTATTAATAATATTCATTCTTATCAATACTATGATTACGGACAATTTAGATATTAAACATTTACATATAAAAGAATCTCATTTCATAAACATACTTTATGAATTCCTTTTACACTATTTGAATATCATGGAATTCATTATTTAGTTTAATGCTTCAATGAAATATAACACTAAATAATGAATAATGCCTTTTATTAAAATAAATAAATATTACATAATTTACATAATGCTCTAGAGCATATACTAATAATTATGTTATCATAAGAACTCATCATGCTTATATGCAAGGCTTGTTATGCTCATGAACAGGTTATCCATAGGGATTTAAAGGTTGGCTTATGTAAGAAGCATCCTACATGAGCACCATATGGGTCCCTATCATTGGCTAAGATCTATACTCGTGACACTTGGTATCAAAGCCTAGACTAATACAATATAGATGATTGAGATTGCACGAGTATGATATTATACACTTATGAATAGTTTAGGTAATTTTAAGGTTAGGTAGGTATGGGACTGTCTAATTCTAGACTGTTTGAGTTATTTCAAGACTGTATCAGTATGGAGCGGTGTAATGGAAAGTAGTTCCAAAAGGTTGTTCCTCATGCTTGTGTTAAGATGTTTTGGAAATGAATTGATGGATTTCAAACTGTGTTGAGTAAATACATGCGAATTAGCATTCATTGAGGCATTAATGGAGTGAATGAAAATACTCAAGGTTGTGGTAGTCCGAGTGAATGTACTAGTAATGTGTTTATCATATATGGAATTGCTCAAGCTATGGTAGCTTGAATAAGCTATTGTGAAACATCTAGAATTACTCTATAGTGGTAGAGTAATTTTTTTTGAACATGTGAATTGCTCTATGATGGTAGAGTAATTTATTTGATCAGGTGTTGAAACCATCAAATTAATTTCTACTTTCCACGTAGAAAATTAATAATATTTATAGTACTGGAAGAAGGGTCGATCCTATAAGGACGAGAAGATCCTTCAATTCTTTGCGGAAAAATAAAATAAAATATTTTGAATCAGAGAAAAATAAATAAATTAAAAATCAAGATTTTGCATAGAAGGAAAATTACTATTTGAGAAATTTCCTAACTAAAAAGCCATAAGTAATTCATTGAAAAATCATGATCATTGATTCATAAATCATTTAATAGTAAAATCACTAAGCCGGTTATAGTACACTAAAATATAGCCTCGCACATACCAATTTTTCCTTATTTGTAAAATGACCAAAAACTAGCTCTCTATAATCGTTCCAGTTCTCGGATAAGCATTATGGAACCAGCTCTCACTTAGCCTTCCAGAAACTACATTAAGGACTAGAAAACTTAACTCAAGTTAACACTTAAGAACCAGCTCTGCCATGTTCAAACCAGATCACCAAAATTCACAAAATAATTAAACCTCAATTTAGCTGAATAATATTTTGATTGCTACTCTAGCAAGTCGAGAGATAATTCTGGATCAACACAAGGCACATAGAAATATATTATAATCGAACACATAGGATGAGCTCTTTTCGCACATATTCGAAGATAATAATAGTTCTATGAAAAACAGAATTAAGGTGAATAGTGATTTGCCATTAGAATTAAAAACATTTAGATCTCACATAACTTCAATGAATTACTTTGTATTGCTTCCGATTAGGAATTAAGAAATGCCTAGCTAAGCATTATTGGCACAATACAAAAATAAAATATAAAGAAAAATAATAAATGAAAATGGAAGAACAATTAAATTGATTTGCAAATTCTCTAGTTAATTCCTCCCCCTATAATAGGAACAAATCCTCCTATTTATAGAAATAAGAAAATAGAATAAAATAAATATAAAATAACTAATATAATGTTTCTATCATCTGATCATGAAATCTAATCTAATCCCTATCTGAATTTCAAATTTCAAAACTGAAATAGCTCGGTCATCAGGTATCAGATGCTTTTGGCCTTCTTGTGCCCATAAGCCATGGTCATAAGCCTTGTATTTTCATCATCTGATCAAAAACGAGGTAAAAAATGCCTTTTTATCCATCTTTTCACTTTTTCACTGTTTTTACCTATAAAAATATAAAACAAGACCAAGTCAACTGTTCTAGCCAAATTATCTACCTAAAATAGACCATTTTTCCTATCAAAATCATGCAATTTAATGCTCGATCATTATTTATAGAATGTGTGAATTGCTCTACAATGGTAGAGTGATGGCTTATGTAATTTTCCCTCTTTGTGGGTTGATCAATAGAGTTTGAGGTTTCTTATAAAGAGGCAATTATGGGTACTAACATTCTCTCCTAGTGTGGAGTGGAATGGTTGGTTGAACTAAGGTAGTGATGGTATGATGAAGATCAATATGGAGTCTATTTAAGATTGCTTATACAAGACATTCCAGAAAGAACTGGAAGAGCTATAAAGTGAAATTGCTTATGTCTGGAAGGAGTTCTCATCTCATTAATTGTCTACCTCGAGTGAAGGAGTTTTGGAATCAATCCTTGAGGTGAGTGCAAAAGCTTGAAGCTGTGAGTTTAGAAAGCATTTATGATGATCATTTTCTGAGATAAAGTGATTTCTTAGGTACCAACAACAAGCTATAATTCTCATGAGAGATAAGTCATTTCTCATATCGATGACATTTTATTTTATCATATTGTATGAGAGTTAAAGTGATTATAGTTTTATAGGTGAACAAATAAGCATCCTCACCAAGAGATAGAAATATATGTTCTAATTTTTGATATAGTATGTTGTTGTTATCAACTTTGCAAAAAAGAGAAGTGTGTTAATGTAAGGAGATTAAGGATTTTGCTAGTTGCAGGCGAGTTGTATGTCGTTGCTGACATCTTATATTACCTTAGAGTATGTATGTTTGGTGTACTAAAGAGGAAGATTATCATGAGCGATGCATTAAGCTAGAGGATATCAGAGTGCAAGTAATCATGGAGATAGAGTAGATATCAAAGGCATGAGCTATAATAACTCTTGGAGTTGTGGACAATCATTAGTGATCAATAAAGTGGATAGGAGTCTCATGCAAGTTCAAAAATACTATAGTGGAGAGAGTAGAGTTTGACATTCCTTATATGCTTTTTGATATCCATATCATATTGATAGTACAATTTAGTTAGTGGTACAAGGGTGCAAATCAATAGCCTCAATAATGAAGATAAACTAACATAAGCAATCATAGTCTAAGAAGTCCAAGATAAAGAGTACTTTATTGAACCTTCTAGTAGTTGAACCCTAGATTGTAACTTTTTCAAGTTATAGTTGATGGGTTCATCGACCATCTAAGTTAAGCTGAGTGTCAGGGGTCGAGGTTTTCCATAATCAAGGGTAGAATAAAGATTTTCTATTTCTATTTAATTTATGTATTTTAAGGGTATGATAGGTGAAACACTTTGATGTCTCCTCCTATCACACCCAACTATGCTCCTAATGCTCTTTAGGAGGAGTGACTAGACAGTCTTAGGCATTATCCGGGCACCAGGCATGATAGCAAGCACTACTAAGCTTGTCTTTAATTAGGATACCCCCTTGCCTACATACAAAACAAGATAATTAAATTGATATATTGAACATATTCATTAATAAGATAAGTAGCCAAATTTATCTAGTCTTTGTGCCTCATTCTTATTTTCATTATGCCTTTCTCTTGTATGGTATTACATTATGATAAGAATACATCATGCTCATATACGAGGCTTGTTATGCTCATGAATAAGTTATTCATAGGGATTTGAAGGCTAGCTTATGTAGGAATCATCCCATAAGGTGCTCGTATTTAAGCTTGCTACTCCATAAGGGAAAATCATGATCCACTAGGGATATAAAAGTGATCCATTGAGGAAAGCTTAATTAGAATGCTCATGTTGAGGTTTATGACCCTACTGGGGTAGAGAATGTAATCCACTGGGGATAACTCAACTAAGATGCTTGTGCCAAGGCTTGCAATCCAATATTGCAACTGGAAGCTCAATACTCAGGCAAAGTGATCAATGTTGATCATGGAGAAAGTGCTAATGTTGAGGCTTCTGAGTCTATGAAAGATCAAAGCTAACTCCATGGGGATATCAAGACTCACAACCCAATACTGACATTAGAAGCTCGATCCTTGGGCTGAATGATCAATACTGATCATGTGCTGCTTATACTAAGGCTTATGACTCCATTAAGGAGGAGAATGTACCCGAATACTATCATTGGAAGCCCGATGCTTGGGCAAGATGATCAATGCTAATCTTGGGATGCTTATATTGAGTCTCGCAACCTAATACTATAATTGAGAGCCCAATGCTTGGACAAGGTGATCAATGTTGATTGTATGATGCTCATGTTGAGGCTTGCGACCTAATTCCACCACTTGGAGCCCCATACTTAAGCAAGACAATCAACGTTGATCTTATGATGTTCATGTTAAGGCTTGCAACCTAATACTACCATTAAGAACCTGATGCTTGGGCAAGGCGATCAATATTGATCGTGTAATGCTCATACTAAGGCTTGCAACCTAATTTTACCACTGAAAGCCTAATTCTTGGGCAAAGCAATCAATGCTGATCATGACCAACTGTAAGACCGATGGCTTTGCTATGAGACTCAAAAATCACCTGAAGTTTGAGTTTAGATTCCTACTGCTAAGGTTTATAAATCAAATGCTTGATTATGTGATCATTGTTGGATCGGCTGGTCCACTATGGAGCTTGCATGATTAACTGCTAGATTAAGGTTGAACAGCTACTAGTTCTAAGGTGATCAATTATTGGATATATGCTCATGCCATCAAATATGAGTCTGGTATCCCCAAAGATAGCATTTGGGATCCACTACTACAATATGACACTTTCTAGTTAATGGTTTGACCAGTAATCATGGGTGTGACTAAAATTGATCATCTGTTGGATCAACTTCCTATCTATGCTAGACACAGAAAAGAAATTTTATCAGTGAAATTAAAATTGAAATAATCTAGAGAAAATACCTAAATTTTTAAGTATTTTGATAACTTTTACTATTGATGAATAGTAGCTTATCGGGCACTTAGATAAAAATACAAAATTCTTTTTCTTTCTCTTTTCCATTTCCTTTTTCTTTTTTCTTTTTCTTTAACTTTTCTTTTTCTCTTTTTATTTTTTCTTTTTCTTTCTTTATCTTCTCTTTCTTTCTTTTTTCTTTTTTCTTTTCTTTATTTTCTTTTTTATTTTTTATAGATGGTAAAATAGCATAACAATCATCCCTATTATTAGGATAACAATCATAGTTTGAGTTATTTGGTTCTGAGGACGTTGATACAAAGGATGATGTCGATGAGGAGGATGATAAATTTAAGGATGAGTCCTTCTTTCCTTGATATGGGCTTTTACTTTTTACTGATGATTCTAATAAAGTGGCTTTTATTGTTTATGATACTGATGGTAGAGACTTAGCTGTCTTTATACAAATTGGTTTATAATCTTTCATAGTCTGGGAAGCTGCCAGTAAGGCTTAACAATGCACCTTTTATGCTTGGAACGTACTGTCTATTATTTTTACTGATGAAACATTTTTATAAAAACACCATCATTTTACAGTTTTGTTAAATATGTTGGTTCTGAACACATTCCACCACTTTACTTTATGTTTCTTTACAAGTATTTGTATATTGGCCCTTATCTGATATGATAAGTCAAAGTACCATTGGTATACCTAGGGAATATAAAAGTTCATATAGAATAAGAGTAATTGAGGGTATTTTTTTTATCTAAAATAAAGGGTTGAAAATGGGCTTTAAATGATTGATAGGCTATTGTAACATCTGGTGATAATATACATTCAATATTACCAAATTTATACTACCATTCAAGAAACCAAATAGGCATAGGTTGGTGTTTTAAGGTAGTATCAAAGTATATCAGCTAAGAGTGAGTATACGAATGATTCTGAATATATAGGACTTTTGATCAGATGTTAATAGAGTCTCAGTAATTATACAAAATGGTTGTGGTTTTATCTAAAAAGAAACTTGTTGTGAATTTTATGGGTTGATATAAGGGGTGTTTCTAGTCAGAAGGGTGTAAAATCCTTCTTATCTTCATTAATGAATATAAAATTATATCTTTATCCTTTGGGTCAAAATTATGCTTTATAATAACAAAATCAATTTCTTATAAAATAACAAAATATTATTCTTGACATTTTGAGAAATTTGTTGGTTTAAAAAACCAATTTTCTAGATATA
This sequence comes from Dalechampia spathulata, assembly GCA_948192965.1. NCBI lineage: Eukaryota > Viridiplantae > Streptophyta > Magnoliopsida > Malpighiales > Euphorbiaceae > Dalechampia > Dalechampia spathulata. The sequence continues at coordinate 12,026 of CANYBF010518973.1, forward strand.
CAGAGTTTACAATATTCCATGGATCATTTAGCATACTATTTTCTATAATAACTTCAATATCCAAAATATTTTTATGAAACCATTGAGATTTTTTAAGGAAATTTGATGATATCATTTAAATAGGTTGATTCACTTTTACTAAATGTTTTAAATCAAATTGATATAAGGTTTCAGAAGATGAAGATTCTCTTATCTCAGTTTTACAAAAGGAGGAGGAATAATTTTACTTGTACCACTTTTCTTTATACTCGTCATTGCTTGAACTACTTCTAAAGTTTGGGCGAATTGACCCACCCAAGTTTTTAGAAGTTGTACTTTAGTTTCTTCTTCTTTCTGGGTGATATTATTCCATGATTTTATCAATTTAGATCCCAGCTTTTCAATGTGTTTTGATTGTTTAGAAAGGGCTTTAGAAGTGATACTGGTTTTATAAGAGGAAGAGGAACTGGAATCTTTTTTATTTGCTTTCTTCTTTTAAGTTCGCATTTTTTCTGTAGAGAAATTATCGTGTCAGAAAATCAAGAATACTATTATTCTTTCCTTTAATATATTCAATATCAAAATAAAAAATACTTAATATAGCTTGCCATTTAGCAAAAATCTATTTTGATGTTTTTTTGTAAAACTTCTTTTGTAGATTTACAATCAATTTGTAATAAAAATTTTTGATTTAACAAATGAGACTAGAATTTAGAAATAGAGAAGACAATACTTAAAATTTCTTTTTTAATTGTAGAATAATTTACTTAAGTAGGATTACAATGTCCTAAAGTAAATTGTATAATACATTCCTTACCATCTGTAAGCTATTTTAAAATACCTCCATATCCTATATTTGAAGCATCAGTTTCTATGATTTTACAAGCTGAAAGATTTAGTATATACAAACAAGGTATAGTTTTAACTAAGACTTTTCTTTGTTGGATAATACTAGTATGTATTTTATTCCATGGTTCAGGATTCTTTTTTAATCGAACATGTAAATGTTTTATTAATTTATTAAGTTTGGATAAAAATCTATAACATAATTTAGACATCCTAAAAATTGTTGTAACTTAGGTTTATTTGTTATTTCATCACGAAATTTCTCTCCAAAAGATAAATTTCTTTTTATTGGTTCTATAATACCTTGATATATATTATGATCCAAAAATCTAATTTTAGTTTGGAATAAAGTCATTTTAGTTTGGCTTAATACTAACCCGCTCCTTTTAATAATCATACAAAATATTTTCAACTGTTTAAAGTGTTTTTCTATATTATTGCTAAAGATTAAGATGTCATCTATATAAATAATACAAAATTGTATATAAGGACTAAAAATGTCATTCATTATACGTTGAAATTGAGAGGATGCATTGTTTAAACCAAAAAGCATAACATTCCATTCATATTATCCAAAAGGGAAAATAAAAGTAGTTTTATATCTATCTTTAGGGTATATTTGTATTTGCCAAAATCAAAACTTCATATCAAATTGAGAAAATATAATTGTATTATATAATCTGTTTAATAATCTTTTTTACTTAATATAGGGTACCTAATCCATTTTAAAGCTTTATTTAGTGGTTTATAATTTATTGCTAATCTAGGTGCTCCTCTCTCTATTTCTAAGACTTTATTTACATAAAATATTGCATAAGACCAAGGACTCTTAGATTTACAAATTATATTTTTTACTTCTAAATCAGTTATTTCTTTTTTACAAAATTCTATCAAATCTGGAGACATTTTTATAGGTCTAGCTTTCGTTGTTATATCTTTTTCATTAAAATTATCTTTAATTAATCATATGTTGTTTCTTATCCCAAAAAGCATTGGGAAGATTATAACATGGTTCCTTTTCAATATAACCTTTTCATTGATCTATTTTTATTTTTACCAAGTTTGAATCTAATTGTTTATTTATTCTTTGTGAATTTAGATTATCTTTTAAATTTTTAAGATGTTATACTTTAGCTTTAATAATAGAATTCATTTCCAAATCATCAATCATATAAAAGCGTAATAAGTTAAGACTCTTCTTTTTATGTTTTTCTATAAAAGAAAATTCTACTCTTTTATTTTTAATTTTAAATCTTATATCATTATCTGTTATGCTATATAGTATAATAAGACTCATAAAAGGTGTTACTGAAATTACCATATGATGTATATTTTTTTGCTAGTGTAAATATAGTTTTTAATTCCAAGTTATTATTTATAATAGAGGCATCAATTTTTCCTATTATTTGTAATTTAGTTTTATTAGTTGTAATTAACATTTCACTAGTATCTTTACAAAATTTATTAGGTACTAAACTTGATTTTATACAATTTAGATAAGCTCCAATACTAAATAATGCTATGATGTTTATAATATAATCTTGTGAAAATTTTAACTTTATAGAAATTAAATATTCACAAGAAGTTATTTCATGGAAAATTTTTATGACATTTTCATCTTTACCTATTATACTAATATTATTATTTTCTTCTTCATCTGAAATATCTTCATAAGAATTATCTGTTTCTATTTTATTTTGTTTATTTTTTAAAGTTTGTTTATGAGTCTCTTTATTATTTAAATTTTAACTCTTTTAATTCTATTTTTATTTCTTTTATTTATTTTTATAAATCTCCTATTGTTGGTCTTGTTTTTACTTGTTTATTTTTATTTAATATTATTATTAAATCAAAGGTTTGTTTTTTGATATACGATTTTTCACTTATTCTAATATTATCATTAAAATCATCCAAAATTTTATTTAGAAATTTTTCTTTCATTTTAGGGTCTTTTATATATTTAATTAATTCTAATAAAGATTCTTATTGTTTAGTTAATACATTTATAGTTTTACTACTAGATTCTGATGTATCGATATGTAATTCATCAATTTGATTGCTTTCTTCATCTGTATCATATAAAGTTTCATTTTTTAACTCTAAATATAATTCATATATTTTATTTAATATAGATTCTTCAAAACTTAGTTCTTGTAATTTTTTATTAAATTTACAAAATCTAAATGTATGCCCCTTTTTACCACAATTAGAACATTCTAAATCTTTATAATTTTTATACGTTATATTTTTATTAAAATATTTCTTGTTACTAGGTCTTCTATATTTACTTATCCTAGTTTTTCCATAGTAATTATCTTTATTAAATTTTATTTTATAATATTTTTTATAAGATTTTTTATGTGATTTTTTATATGTTTTTGTACATTTCCCTTATAGTCGTTATATTTTTGAGTTATACTATAATCAAATTGTTTATAAAACGATCCTAACTCTTATTTTGTTTTATGCATTTCATACTTTAAAAATTTTTGTAATTTTATATCTTGATAAAATTTTAGACCTTCTTTTTGAATTATATTAATCAATTGACCATAAGTTAATAAACTATAAGGTATAGGGTTTCCAAATTCTTATTTTATATTATTTCATACTTTTTCTCCTAGAAAAAATGGAAGTCCAGTTAAAAAATTTTCTTTCCAAAAATCATGTTTAAAATCTTCCCTAAGCATAATATAAGTTAAAAATCTTGTTTTATAATATTGAAAATCACTTAATTTTTTGCATCTAAGATTACTTAATAATTCCACATTTTTATCTTTTAAATGATCTAGATCTCCTATAAAATGTAATGATATAGTTAGGATTAATGTCGATACAGCATCTTGTAAAGTATTATCATGTTCATCTAATACGAGTATTCCATCCTCATAGGTTTTTATAGCATTTAATATTTCTAAGTATTGACTATCTGTTAAATGATGATCCCACCAACCTTTTAATTGACCTGTAAATCCTGCAATAATTAATTCTACTATAGTTTTATCAGAAGTATTTATTTACGTTCTATATGCATTTGCAATCATTGTCATTTGTTGTAATAGACTAAGAATATTATGTTTAGACAAGTTATCTATATTCCATTCATAGACAGAAGAGGCATTGCATTTGTATTATGATAAAATATTTGGCCTATCATTTATACTAAAATCTGGTGCTAAAACTATATGTTGATTGTGAGTTATACGATTTATTTGTAGACCTAAGGTTTTATTAAATAATTCTAAATCATTAGTTTCAAGGGAAGAGTTTTCCTCTAATTCTAAAGTAATATCTTGTGATACAGTATTTATTATTTTAGTACTAGATGTTAAGGCTATACTTTTAAGTTGTTCCTTAATTGCTCTTACAAAATCAGAATTTTTATCTTCTTTTATTTTTTTGACTATTAATAGAAATTTGATATAGTTTAAAAACATGAGTTTTTAATTTCTTTTCTTTAGAATCTTCTTCTACTTTAATTTCCTTCCCTTTAATAGATTTTTCTATTTTGTTTAATTATTTTCCTATATTACAAAGATATGCATTACTAAAATTATTTTATTCTAAAATTTTTCTTTGTAGATCATCTTCTATTATTATTTTAAATGGTGATATCATTATTTCATGTTCTCCATAATTAAATGAACTATTCATTTTAGGTGGATGTTCAGACTGAATTACTTTATCTTTTACCTTCCATTCTGTTTCTTTACTTCTCAAAGTTATTGGATTTATATTTTTCTTATAAATTTGTTTAAACTAACTAAAAAATTTAATTTTTACCTAATTATTTTTTACAAACCTAATATATCCTTCTTTTAATTTGTTAATATTATTTCCTTTAGTAATTTTTAATAATTTTTCTATGTTTTTTGTGGCTATTATTTCATTATAAAATTCTTCTTCATTAAAAATAAATTCTTTAGTTATAACATTTACTTCCCTATCTTGATTGATCATATTTTCTGTTATAGTAGATGTTACAGGTGATTCAAGTGATGAACTCATCTGTTCATTACATTGATTTAATCTATAGTTTGGATCTAATGGATCTAAATTATCATATAAAGAATGTGGCATATTTGAACTATAATTTATATTTTTTAATCTATGGCTTGATTCTGGTATATTAGATGTAGAGTATCTAGGTTTAACAAAAGTTTACAAAACTTGTTAAGGTTCATTATACAAGGCATAAATAATAGATGGTATTTATGAAGCCCTAGTTGAATTATTTGGCACACATAGATGAACATACATAGTACGTAACATGTATAAATAAAAGAAAATCTAGTTTTTAGGCAAAAACATGAACCAAATCATAAATCTTAGTAAATATATGACTATCACAGATTATTTTAGCAACAAGAAAGCTATGAATGCTACTGTTACATTCATGATTAAAGTTAATCAATGATAATCAAAGGAAAAATCATAAACCCATAAAGAAATCAAAAGAAAATAAGAAGGGAAGAGGCATTTGACACTCACCAAATAGGATTAGCTTCAAAAACTTGATTCTAGACATGATTAGGGATTTAAAGTTAGGATTAATTAGTCCTTAATCCTAATTAATAACTTGATTAAGTGATTAATTAAGTGAGAATTTAATTTGGCAGAGTTTGGGTGTAATTTTAATTTTTGGACCTCTTTCCCATAAACAAATGGCTTATATTTATAGGTAAGGGTTATTAGTTGCTAAAAGCAAATTAATAATATAGGATTCTGCAAAATTAAACTAGATATGCATAACATATAGTGTTATTTGTATAGCATATAGTTCAAAAAAAGGTTATATGTGCAGTATGTAGCAGTACATGCCCACCATGTAGCAAAATCCATCTATGTGTGCCTCCAATAGAGGTACATCGGAATGTGTGCCCCATGCCTAATAAGCATCAAATATGCCATAAATGTATCATAAGCATCAGGATGTGTGCCCCAAGAAAATTGAAGAAAAATCAAAGTTGCAATACGTGGGTGAAAAGTCAAGGTTTACAATTTGCCCCCTGATTAGGATCATTTTGAGGTGATATAAGCAAAAGTCATCAAAACAAGACCTAATCATAATACGACTTTTCACTAAAAGGCAAAGAAAATACCTGACTGATGCTTGTATCGAGGTCAATGCTCATGTTGAGGCTTGCTGGATGCTCGTGTTGAAGCTTGCTATTCCACAAAGAAAAATCATGATCCATTGGGATGTGAAAGTGATTCATTAAGGAAAACTTAATTAGAATGCTTATTGTTACGCCCCAGCCCATACCTGGAGGAACATGCTCCCGTAGCATACGCAACGACCGTCCCTTGGGAAAGCCACCACGTACCCTACCAGGGATACGTCCTAATTTCGACTTTAAAACATTCGTATAGGTACAAACTACCTGCGGATGATGGTGAGAAGGAAGGTAGCGTGGCATACATTCAAGCGTACATACAACATTCCCTGGATATTAACAATCTCACATTCACACGGTTTGATATAACAAGAAGTTTCTATATAGAATTACCAAACCAATACATGCATGGGTTCAAACTATATACATAACATTCTCACCACCAAACTCTATACATTGACTACTGCCACTATGATTACACAAGCCTACTAATACAAAAAGGAATGGAGATTGCCAGACCGCTCCCGTACCACTTCGAGAAAGTGCTTCTCTACTGACGACTCTAACGCCTCTCGGGCTGCTCTTCAGTGGGCTCGGAACCTACGTTCATCAAATGATAAACGTTGAGTATAAAACTCAGTGGTGCTAATAAGCACTTCATTAAACAATCATGCAACATACCATCGTAAGCATGTCAGAGCAATACATTAGGAACATAAGTATAATCATATTGTACACATCGAATGCAATGCAATGCCAATGCTCCTACTAATCACTCTTACTCTCATTCACTCTTGTTTTCCTGAATGTGCACATTGCCTTTCGCACACACTGGGTCCCTGTATGTACCGGTACTCATCTCCCGAAGGAGGGCATTAAACAT
>CANYBF010518991.1:0-18865 GCA_948192965.1 Dalechampia spathulata
AAAGGCTATGAATAAGAATAGAAAATAGAAGAGAAGATTAGCAATCACACCGAGTTGATCTCATTTTCTCTCCCTCTCCCCCTAAACCTAAAACCCTAACCTAGACTCTCATCCTCTCCTCTTTGTGTCTCTCTGAATGAATGAATCCCCCATTTTGAATTAATAAAACCCTAATAACTGTTTCAATAAAGTAAATGAATCTTAATCGTGCATTATTATGATCCCAGGGCTAGAAAAAGAAGGGAAAATACAACCTAAATGCACCACATGAGTCGTGTATATGCTACATGAGTCGTGTGAAATTTGAATCAACTAAAAAGAAGCAAAACTTAGAAGGGCCGAATGGTACACGAGTCATGTATGGCCTTACACGACTTGTGTAAAGCTCGCATGAAGTGAAAACGGAAGAAACTAAAGAGGCCAAGTCATACACGATTCGTGTATGCCCATCCACGACTCGTGGATGACTCGACAAGGTCATAAAAACCTAATTTTCTAAGCTTGAATGGGAAAACTAAACTTCTAATGCCTAAAACTATGATTCAACTACAAAATAGTACCTAAGAAACTTACTAAATGCATGAAAATCTATTTATGTAGAGCTAATTCCTAGACTATATGAAATATCATGAGAATTATTCAAAATATGTATGAAAATGTATGAAATTATGCTAAATATATAATATAAGAGTATGATGCAATGAGAATGTGAATAATGCATGAAATACTATATTATATGTTTATGTTTAAAGGGAAAAACATGAAAACAATACTTAAAATGACATTATAATAATAGGGAAAATATAGGTAAAAATCATGGTTATCATAACAAAATACCAAAATTTTAATTTTTACATTATATATACTATTAGTTAATATGTGGTATTTTCTATTAAATTTTAATAAAATATTGTTACTTTTATATGGATAGAATCCTAAATTATAGTAATTTTAACAATTTTACCATAATTTTTATTATTTTATTTTAAGTATTTAAAAATTCAACCTATGAGATATTTAATTTATTAAACATTTTTAAAATTATAGGTTAACTCAACTAAAGAGATATTCATATAAATTAAAATCAATTATTTTATGATATTGAAGCTGATTAATTATTTTTAAAATAATGAAAAATTATAAATAATTACTTAAAAAGTATAAAAATAATCAATTATAATGAAAATATAAAGTTATTAAATTAAATTTATTAATTTATCATTTTAGTTATGAAAATTTTAAATTATATAAATTATATTAAAATAGAAACCACATAAAAATTTAAAGATATAATTGATCGAATTTGAGATTTTTATTAGTATAAATGAACAAAATTTAACAAATGATTAATGATATAAACTCATTAAAATTTAGGTGTTTTTTTAATTATTTAGTCATATTATTGTTATTAATAATAATTGTAATATATTGCTCATGTTAAAATAAAATTGACTTTTATAAGTGGTCTAACCCCTTTTGAGGGAAAATTATACTTTGAAAATCTTTTCTTTTTAAATGAGAACCTAGACATTAAAAAATCAATACATTTTACTCTCTAAACCCATCATAATAATTATTATACAAATAAATAATTAAATTTATTTCATTCACTTTTTCAAGATAAGAAGAAATGTCAAATTAAATTATAACATCTTGAAAATTTTTTTAAAAAAATCTTTATTTTATAATCTATCATTTATCCATTATCGAGTCCCATGAGAAATTAAAAAATATATTTATTATATAAATGATAGGACCTCATTTCTAAAGATGTGATGCGTAAACTTGCTATAATATTGAGGATCCCTTACGTTTAATAAATAATTATCAATATTTATAAAATTATATCGCTATCATTTTAATTATACTATACTGCATTTAATTTTAAATTTAGTCTTGATTTATAGTATAAGTTGTTGACCTAATGAATTTTATAGCATTGTTATGTAATTCCTAAGAAAATTTATTGCTGTTTTACATATATCATAGTCACACAATAATTAATTAAAAACAATTTATTCTTATCACTAATATATTTTTACTATTTTTATCATTACTAAAATTTGTGTATTATTTATTTGATTCATAGTTAATCATCATTTAATTTATTTGATATAAAATAATAAATTATTAGAAATTATTAATTATTAATAATATAATTAATAATAGTTAATAATGAGATTTTTATTGGTTAAGTCCTTGAATTTAATTGATTTTTATTTAAAAATGTTGATTAAGAGCCCTTATGAACTATATTAAGGTCCAAACCCACATCAAAAGCCTAAAATCTATCAAATAGCCTATTTTCAAAAGTCCAGAAAATGCAATGAAAAGTTTATATTAGTAACTAGTCTAGATTCTCGTATCATAATCAAATCTTATAGTAATTATGGATAAAGTGAAGATAACTTTTATTACAAATTAAGCTACTTATTATTACAAAGTGATGTCATTCAAACTGAAGAATGCCAAGGTAACTTATTAGAGAGTGATCACAATTTTATTATATGACATGATTTACAAAGAAGTAAAAGTGTATATAGATGACATAATGATAAAATTAGATACATGACGAGGCCACTTTGTAGCTTTAAAAAATTTCATATGAGGATTGAGAGGTATGACTTATAATTAAACCTAAAGAAATATGTGTTGCGATTATTTTTAGAATTGCTTAGTTATATTGTTAATGAGGGAGGAATAGCAATGGATCATAACAAGGTTAAGTCAATTCAAGAAATGCCTTATCCTTAAAATAGAGAAAGAGGTTCAAGGTTTCCTTGACAAATTATAGTACATAAGCCACTTCATTGCAAAATTGACCATAATATTTGAACCAATCTTCAAACTATTAAGAAAGAATAAGCCAATGGTGTAAGATGAGAATTATCAATTTGTTTTCAAGTGAATTATGCATTATTTGTCTATTTCATTGATATTAAAGCCATTAAAGTTATAATACCGCTCATTCTATATTTAGCATTGGAAGATGAATAGATGAAGGCAATGATCTGGATGGTTAAAATGCTCAAGCATTATTCATACTAATATAAAGTACAAATAGTGTAAAAATAATCCAATGAACTATCTATATGTAGCTCTCTCATTTGTTGATAATCTCTCAAAATAACTTATTATGCCCTCTAAACATATGAAATGGAGTTTTTAGATGAAGATTTGCTAACTATTGAGGTATAAGGGTGGTAGATGCACTTTAATAAGGCAATAAACAAACATGGTGCCTAAATCTTAATTTTTCTTATCATGACATAATATTAATGTTTACTTCTCCCCAAGAGGCTTGATTTTTTAGTTATAAATAATACAATTGAATATAAGGCAGGTACCTTTGGGTTTAAAGCATTATTTGAAGTACATGTTGAAACATGTGGCCTACATATGAATGACTTTGCACTTCATAAGTAGTTCATGAGATAAGGATATTACTAGTTGATGATGGAGATTGATTGCATTTAGTTTATTCATCAATGCTATAATTACCAAATTCATGGAGATTTAAGTCATTTACTATTAATAGAGCTATAAGGTTTGAATACATTATGACCTTTAATAGCTTAAGGAATAGTCATTATCAATGAAATCCATTTGATAGAATTTAATAGGCATATATATATTCTAGTTGCAATTGACTACTTAAAATGGATTGAGATTGAATTTTTTAAATAAGTTAAGGGCTAAAAAGGTAGCCAAATTAATAGAGTGTAATTTGATTTCTAGATATAGTGTACCTAATCATATTGACTTTAATAATAAGGTACAATTTTAAGATAGAACATCAAGTCATAATTATGTCATCTTTAAGATAATTGAGCTGTTAAAATCACTAATAAGAGAATCAAGAAGATTTTGATGAAGATGGTTACAACTTATAAGTATTGGTTGAACAAAATATCAATTGCATTATGGGGTTATCAAACTACAATAAGGGAACCTACAAAGGTAGCTCCATATTCTTTAGTATATGGAGTGGAAGTTGTTTTTTCATTTAATATGGAATTAAGTTCCTTAAGAGTAATTTTAGAATCTTAATTGCTAGAACTCAAATGGAAAAGGGCTAAATATGAATAATTGATAGTTATTAATGAGAAATGCATGAAGGCTCTATATCATTTATGATTGTATAAGAAAAGAATGACAAGTACTTTCAATAAGAGAGTTAAGTCAAAGTTATTAATAGAGGTAACTTGGTTTTGAAGCAAGTCTTATTGGCTATGTATGATCTAAAAGGAAAATTTACATAAACTAGGAAAGTCCTTATCTTGTCAAGAGGATTTTATTAAAAGACATAACATAACTTATGAATAAATAGGGTGATAAGTTTGTAGAACCAATTAATTTCGATAAGCTTAAGCTTCATTATGTCAAACTTATCAAGTTAAAAACCATGAAAGTATTAGCTTGAGCAAAAGTTAGAGCATAAAAGAAAGAAGAATAAAAAAAAGAATAAAAAAGTAATAAGCATTAAAAATAACAAAAATAAAGAAAAAGAAATAATATGTCTAATAACTTAAAAACCACATGAAGTAGCGGCTTATGAAAAAGTTATAATGGATAATAAAAGGAGAACATAAAAGTATTTAGTTATAAAATTTGAAAGTACTAATTGATAATAGAGGGTTAAGTTAATTTAAATTTAATCAAACATACATAACTTTTTTATGTTTATGATTGACTAGCATATGTCATGTGTCTTAATGTTTAAGATGTAAAAGTAAGGTCAAGTCCAATATGAAATGTTAGTAGAGTTCATATTATGCAAATACCAAATACTCAATTTTATTATTAGCTTTTATAATATTTTTATGACCTTCTTCTCTTGTTGTTCTTAACTTCCTTTTTGGTGTAGTTATCATCTCTCTAGATCTCTCAACTCAGGTCTTGGGATTAGACTTCATACATAGGATCAAGATCTATAAGTTATAGGTGTAGGAATTCATATTACAAACTATGGAAGATAAGGTTAGTATAATGGTTTGATGTAACTAGGTCCTCTCATCATGGTCAAAGAACCTAGGAATTAGTGGGCCTCCCTCAAACTTTAGGAATCATGAATTGATTACTCTATGCCATATAGTTAAAAAAACCCTCAAGGGGCTATAATGTATGCAAAATTGAAATCCTAGTAGAAAGGTGTAATGAATGTAGGTGTGGAGAGTAACAAGGTATATCCTCCACCAAGGGCAAGATGAACAAATCTCATTATTAAGAATGGTAGCTATCCAATGCACTTAATTTTCATGGGTCATGCTCGCAACATTTGGAAGGATGAGTCTTCTTCTTGTATGGTCTCCCTCAAGTAGCATAATAATTCTCAATTTCTCTTGTAATTAGAACTAAAAAGAAGGAAAAGAAAGAACAAGAAAAAGTAACGATTGATGAGTTGAAATACCTAAAAGGGTAGCTTAGGAAAAAGTTAAAGCATAAAATATTCTGTTAACTGAAAACTAAAATAGCAGCTTAGATAATAAATAAGTTAGTTAGAGCAGTAATGGACTTCTTGACAGTTGTTTGAAGTAATTGAGTTTCATATTATCAAACTTAATAATCTTCTCAACTAGAATTAATGTAAAAGGTGGTATAAAACTATAACATAGTATAGAAAGAAGCTATCATGAGCTAAGAAAGATTTAAAGTCAACTTATGATTATAAAGCTAAATGAAAAATGAGATAATAACTATCATATTGCTTGATAAAGTATAGAGCAACAACAAGAAATGCTATTTCTAAACTAATGATCATATAAGAGATTGAATCAATAATGGTTCATGTAAATACAAGTTGATTTTCCTAGAATAGCCTCAAAGTCTTGATATAAGGTGAAAACATCATGGTCATTAAAACAAAAAAGAATTGCTTAAGTGGATTTCATAAATGTATAATAGCATGAAGATAAATGGGGTTCAACTCCACATGATGAAGTGTAAAAGTTTATTTAACATGTTTGGCTTAAAAATATAAGTTTATGTAAAAGTATCAAAATTAAAAGTTTTAAAGAATGAATAAGATAAAATGCAAGTCAAAACAAGATTTAACCATTATCCTTAGGATTTATATCTTATATGAGAGATAACAACTTTATGCAACCTCAACAAGTATTGCAATCATGAATCTCCATAGCTTATTTGTCTTGTATGTAACTAGACACTTTTGTACTCAATAATGTTACAAGAAATGATGCATATATATAGTTTAGGATATTTATAACATACCTTTTACATTTTTTAAATTTTATGAAATCAAACAATAAACAAAGTTAATCAAATTCATAAAAAATTAAAAGCACACACTAAATACTTCTTTAAATGACCTCAACATAAGATGAGAACTATAATTGCTTATAACAAGCCAAAAGTCGAGAAGATAAAGAAACTTTAAAGATGGCACATTTTACAAAGACATCACAAGAGTAATGTACATTTCTTAATCAAGACATAAAAGGATTAATAGAGCCATCCTTAATAAAGCATCATTAATAATTACAAGAAATATGTTAGTCCTAAAAGCAGTAGTTAAGAGAGGGTAAATTGATAAATTTTAAAAATTTAAAACAAATTTTAACAAACTATTTCAAAACTAGTAAACTATTTTTAAAATCAATAAACTAAAATACACTTTATCAAATAATTTTATTAAAATAAAATCAATTTAAAAACAAATCAAAGTTGTAGAAAAAAGTTAATCAATTTTTTAAAATTCCCCTTTGGAAAAATAATGAATAGATTAGCTCAAACTCTTTTTTATCAAAAGTCTTTTTAAAGTAAGAGAGTTAAAGTAACAAACTAAAAAATGAAGAAGAGAAGAAAGAAGTGGACACATAATATATAGTGGTTCAGCCTAAATGTCTACATCCACTCTCTTAAATCTAATGTTTTAAGGTTTCACTAAACTCAACACCAAGTTTTCAAAGCTAACTTGAATTCTTTACAACAAAAGTTTTCAATAGGCTAACTTACAACCTCTTCAAGTTTTTAGCAAACTAACTTGGAAATCTCTAGAAGTTTTTAATAGGCTAACTTGTAATCTCAAGTTATCATAGTCTTGTAAACTTTTCAAGTTTTCTCACAAGGCTAACTTGATAACCTTTTACAATAATCAAAAAGATGGAGTATAAAATCTTCCTCACAACCTTTACAAAACCTATTGAAAAGAATGAGAATAAATATGCAAATAAAGCTCTTTTGAAAATACTTTTAAATGTATAAAAATTTAATCTGTTTTATTCTCTTTTATCTCTTGTATATTCATGTGTTTTCTAACTTCAAAACTTATATATTTATACTTGAAAAAATATGATCATTATATTTCAGATACATAAAGTATAAAAATATAAGTTTATCAAATTCACTCTAAAAATGGTTTCTGTTACAATTTAGCAAGCTGATTTACGTGACAAATAGTTTTATTATCAAATTTGATTTTTGAAAAACTTATCATTTTTTAGAATATCTAAAAATTATTTTATCATAATAGAAAATATTAAATTTTGCATGATATCAAATTTGAGCTTCGTAAAGAACATATTCTCAAAATTTTCTTAATGAAAATTCTAAGAAAATTCCTTACTAAAAAGATCTTCTAAATAATCCTCTTTAAAAAGCTTTATGAATCACATTGAATGCCTTCCATGAATAGGGCCAATGATTTGGATTTCCAAGTCTGTTCATAGTACTTCTATCTTCGTGAATGTCATTAATATAATTTGAAATGACCATTCACGAAGAAACCTATATGATTGTTTGAATTTTTTTGGCATTAGAAACTTATGCCCTTTATTTTTTTTCATTTTTGGAGGATTTATTCTTTTTTATTCTTCATTCGATTTGATATGTAAAAGTGGTTGATAAATCTATAACCACTATTTACAAACTTACAGTTTTAATACTAAAACTAAATAATAACCAAATCATTTAGTTTTATTTACATATTATTGAAATAATGCTCTCCTTTACTCATTCATGCATTTTATTATCTTTAATAATTAGTTATTTTAATGTTCATGCTTTATTTGATGGAGATGTGGATCTATATATTCTATAATTTTTGTAATGTTATGCCAACAACTCTTTTCTCTAGAAAGAGTTGTTGAAACAACTCTTTCCATGGAAGAATAGTTGTTGATGCAACTTTTTTTTTGATAAACCTTAAAATGTTGTTTTATAAGATATATTTGTAATTAATATTGATCTATTTATCTATATTTTCTTTTAATTTAAACATGTATGAAGTGATTGATTGAATTATTAGGTCATTCTAATTAGGTTTATCATTTGAAATGTATGTTATGAAAATTTTAACGAAATATACTTGTCTTTTTGTTTATTACTCAAAATTAATGTCTATTTTATAGGAACTTCAATGTCACACCTTACCCATCCTATAAGGCATGACATGCTCCCGTAATATGCTTAACAGATCCCACTCCACGCTGAAATCCGCTAAACATATTACAAGGGATGTTAAAATAAAATCATATAACTTGATGAATAGTAACTCATGAATAGTACTTGATGAATAGTAACTTATAACTAGTACTTTATGAATAGTACTCATCGGTAAAGTAAATCAAAATTGACGTTCCATAACGTTTATAAGTTAAAAGACTCTAACATTATAGAAAACATTTATCAAACACAACGGTATAGAGATTTTGATCGTTTTTTTTATCGTGAAAATGAGGGAAGTTTAAATTTTTACTATCACTTAAATAAAAGCTATCGAAAAGAACTTTCGTTAATATAACAAACCATTTAAAACTCAAGCATAACTATAATAAATATATAAATAGTGCACTTATCTCTGGGTATTTTTCATAGTTGCATACTTACATCATATTTAATAGATACACATATACTAGATTAGCTACCTAAACATCCTTCCCTAATAACTATAGCTTACCAGGTGCAAATCTCGTCTAGCCTTTATTTTTATCACTACTATGATCTGCGTTCATAAAAAGGAATGCTGAGTATAAACTCAGTGGTGCACAATAAACGATGTTTAAATAACAAGGTTCAATAAAAATAATAACGAAAACAATAATAATTACATACCTTCTTTAATTTATGAAAGAATAAACATTTCATAATCATCGACTAAATAATCATCTTGTATTGTAAAATTCTTAAATTTATAAATCATACAAATAAATCATTTTGCATTCTTAACCATTTCCATTATATCAATAGCTTATGTCATAAATTACAGTAACCTGTAACCCGGATGGGAGACGGGCCTCAATATCACCCCTAAGGTGACATATCATAACATATTATCTGTATAACAAGTTACAGCAATTAAATCACTGTAACCCAAATGGGAGACGGGTCTCAATCCCATCCTGAGGTGATATTTTATAATCTAATGTGCACACCTCTCATCGAGGAGGGAACGGGTCTCAACCTTCAACCCGATGAGGAATATTTCATTGTAATCTACCTATTACTGGTTATAAAACATAATTCCTTTTCAATACTTTTCATCAAATTATATATCAAGGTGATGTCATATAAAATAAATTAAATAAATAATTATTCAAGTAAAAAACATTTTTCATATAAAAGAATCTTTAAGCAACACAAATATCAATTATGTAATCCATCGTAGAAAACAGACAATTAAATAATTATTTCACATAAAATAATTTATAAAACAAATATATTTTATATTTATTGTGCACAAACCTCAAATAGATTTTTCCTCTGCTTCCTTTCCTTTCCTAAATTCTGTTTGTTAACTCCTTCAGTTGTATTTACACAATAATGATAAATCTATCAGAATAAGCTTAAAGCTTAATCTTTTTAACTACTGTTAAAATTACAAAGAAACCAGAATTCCCTTTTCACTTCCAAATCATTTCCAACATCATTATAAATCAAACTTCTATACTAAACACACTTAACACCTTGTTTTATACTTCATTAAACTTTTCTTCCAAATTACAAAATTTTGACATAAATCCGGTAGAGTTCCGCCTATAATTCGAATATCCTAAAATCAAATCTTCCAAAAGTATAAATCCACTTGTAGAAAACATAATTCCCTTCCTCCAAAACATCATTTCCACAAGTCCATTTCACATTCCAACATAATTCACTATATATAATATAAAATCTCAAATTAAACACAATATACAACCATTTACTCCTCCAATATCCTATCCACTTTAACTCAAAAATTCTCAAAAATCCCTAATTCATCTTTTACTTCCTCTAACTTAATCCTCCAATTTCTCAAGATAAAACTTATATCAAATGATAGAGAATCAAAAACTACAACTTTTTCTATGAAAATCTTTAAAAAATTTCATGAAAAATGGTTAGAAATTACCTTAAAGATGATTTTCTCCTTCTTCTTCTTTTCCCCCCTTAATCTTTCAACTTTCTCTCCTTCCTTTCTTCATTTCTTACTTAATTTATTAAATATTAACTTTTATTAATGTTAAGTTGGAAAAAGTACCATTTTAGTCCTTAAATTTTTAAGGACTTACACTTTAACCCTTGAACTTTAAATTTTACCAAATAGGTCCTTCCATAATCTTTAAATATTATAATTAAGTCCCTAAACTTTTATTATTAGCAATTTAGTCCCTAAAACTGGAATTTCCAATATTGCCCTTACCAATTTTCCAAAATTCCAACTTTACCCTTAAACAATCCCAATAATACCAAATGTATCTTATTCGATATTCTTAGTTATATTTCAATCTCGAACACCTCTAAATAGCTTAATATAATCCTCATTTTACTCTGGACAAAATTCCATAGCTTAATTCGTCTAAAACGGCTTACGTGATTAAAAATAATGCATTTCCCAGGGGGTCACCCATCTTCCCCTTTTAAGCACATTTAACTTTAATATTTTTAATTCGTATATTAAACTTAATTTCTATCCCAAATGTTATTCTATTCTACTATATTCCTTGTCCCAAATACACAATATTTAGTCTCTACGATTAACCCGATTATGCTTATGTAACTTAAGATAAGCTTAAATCCAAAGTTCTCAAATTTACATTTATACCATTAGTTCATTTTCTTAAGAATTCACATACACATTCTTCTAGCTCCTATTTGTGGGTGTAACACCTATAGTATCTAAGCATTCTCACTAAGCAATTATGCTTAGGGCAAGTTAGTTTACTTACATAGGAAAGGACATTATACATGAGTAGTAGAGCTTTGATTAAGTGAGTAGACATAAATTATGAAGATTGTGTTGACAATGGATTTTAATTATGTGTATAAACATGGCCAATAGAAGGTTATATCCTACATCTGAGTAAGAGTTTTGATGGCATATTGATTTTTAAGTGGTTTATAGAGACATGTTTAGTCTTAGTGCATATAAAGTTAAGATAGTTACTTTTTATATGTCAAGTGCTCTAATAGGAAGTCATTCTCATAACTTTATGATGCACCATGTTGTATCTTTTATGCATGACCAACATATTCCTAGTTCTTGTGTTATTTGTTTACTATCAAGTACTTATCATGTACTTCAAAAGTTTTTTCTAGCTTTAATTACTAGTGAGGATGTACCAGGTTACTATTGTAAAATGATTATACTGTTATGTCATTATAGAATATGATGGATGACCTTTGAAAGTGTATGTTCTTGAAATGGATTTAACCGAGTCACATGAGTTAATGATTTTAAATAATGATGTATGTTTCAAATATTGAATTTCATTAAAGGAATTAGAGTGGTTTTAAATGATCTTTTATTAAACTAAGTGATTTGAGTTCATGGTTCCTTTAAGCAAGTATGATTTTGAAAAAGAGAATTATTTAAATAGTATAAAAAATGTTTATCAAATCGTTTACTATAAAATTTATTTTATTTTCACTTAGTTTATAAATGGTTTGCCAATGAGATATTGAAAGATAGAATATGATTATATTTTTAAAGAATTGATTTGTTAAGGATATTAAAAAGAAAAAGAATTTAATGACATTTTGGTAATATAACTTAAATAAGTTACAACACAATGCCTCTATTATGATTTAATTATGGTTTATTATTTTTAAGGAGTAATTAGGTGCATTCATTTAGTCTTGCATTACATATAGATTATACCAGTCAATATTGATTTTATTGGTTTGAGTAATTATTATCATGTATATGTTCTTTGTATTGTCCAAGTATTTAATATCCTTATTATGCTACTGACCAAGCTCTTCTTAAAAGGAAAAAGAAAAAGAAGAATTTTTAAGTAATAGGACCTAGAAGCTTATAGGTTGTGGTATTAGAGATAATATTTAAAGGTGACTTGAAAGAATTATCCTTTGGGGATTTCAATATCATTTCAGAGATGGATTGATTGATGAAATGTCATATTATTTTAATCTATGATGTAAAGATAATAACCTATGAAGTAATCATTTGCCTTTTTCAATTATTTAAGCATGTATACTTTTAAGAAAAGGGTATAAGATAGGTTTATATGTTTTAGGAGGAATTACTTAGGTTAACTCTAAAAAAGGAAGTGGAGTTATAATTGACTTAATGTTAAGAATGATACTAGTATATAAGCCACTATATAGAATTACTCTCATTAATGTTAGTATATGCTCTAGAGCATCATGATTCAAATGTAATTTTGTAACTAAATATTAAAGCAATAAGAGGTATTATTTATTATTTAAGTGCAACATTTTATATACTTGTTTTACTTAGGGTATTAAATTAAATAATGAAGTCCAAGATATTGAAACAATATAAGGGAAATTCATAAAGAGTTTATGATATGAGATTTTTATTGTATGCAAATGTTTAATATTTAAATTACCTTAATCAAAGTATTAATAAGATTGGCCATTATTAATATGTATAGATTAACACATGTTGTACTTCTATTAAAGGGTGATTTCCATTCACTATGACATGAGTTATCTAATATAAATATATGAATGAATAGTATAGTACTAATTCATTGGAGGCCTTGTCATTTGAGATTTTATATAAATGATTAATCTATGTTTATTAAATATAAATCTAACTCATATTAGTAGTGCAATTATCTTGAGACTTGAGATATCAAAGTTATCTTAGCTATGAATTACTATGCTTTGACTCC
The DNA here is from genome assembly GCA_948192965.1 of Dalechampia spathulata. NCBI lineage: Eukaryota > Viridiplantae > Streptophyta > Magnoliopsida > Malpighiales > Euphorbiaceae > Dalechampia > Dalechampia spathulata. The sequence continues at coordinate 13,098 of CANYBF010518991.1, forward strand.
TGTGCCCAATCTAGATATAAGCACCTATTTAATATAGACATATATGGTTTAGGATATAATATCTTTTATAACCTACATCATAAATATTTATGCTAAAAGTGTTCTTAAACAACTTTGTTTCCAATTTTGAAAGCATTGTATGCACCTTTAATATATACAATTCATATATTATTATGTTACTTTATGTTATCTTAATGAATTATATATACTGTCCCAAATATGAATAAAAGTTTAGCATATAAAAGACTTTAATATAACAACATTATCATACATTAAAAGGTCAAAATAGTTTTGAAATTTTATTATATGAAATTAATGGTACACCACGGCAATCAAGTAGTAATGCCTTTATGCATACTACTAATACTAAGTAGACTTCAATTTTTAAGTTAATTAAGACATTAATTTGTATACAATTTTAAGAGCCAACTTAATTTCAATATATACCATAAGTTACTCACTTCACTCAAGCTCTTTTAAACATTTATTTGTTATGCATATAAAGTCTTATTTTATGCAAAGTTTACTTTACCATTCGATGTACTCTGGTTCACATATTTGATGCATTACAATTTCTATTGCATAACCAGTTTATAAACAATTTAATTCTAGAAACCTTCTTGCACCAAATACTTCTAATTTGCCTAATTTCCACATGTTTCCTTAATTATATTCATGCTCATACATCTTATATCCCATGGGCAGCTAAGTATAGTTAATACCTTATGTTCATACATATATTTAAACATGAATCAATGTATATGATTAGTCTCTAGAAGTCAAAACACATACTTGTAAAAAAAAGGAATTACATTATCTTCATGGCAAGGGTAGACATTAATTCACTTCGTCCCCTAATAATACTCGATTTAATTATCTCCATTACTAATGCATTTATTTTTCATTCAAATGTGAATGTTTTTCCATTAACAAGTGAATTTAAGTTAAATCCTAGTTGCATGCATTTTAGGTTTGGCATGGCATACACATACACATATAAGTTACCAAGTAAATAACTTCTTAAGTTATTATTTATCCTAATATAGCTATAAGTAATGTGTTCTTATGGATAATAAACAACTTACATGTACAATGACACACATTCATATCCTTCAAAAATTTTAATTGACATTTTCATTCAACTAAAGTTCTATAATGCATAAGAATGCATGTAGAGCTACTTTACTAATTTAATCACTCATTCCATCTTAAGAAGCACATTTACACCTCATCTTTTAATCAAATACCAATCAATAATTAGTATGCAATAAAGCACACATATATAAACCAAATTAGGCAGCAATTCATGGCTTTTACTTTAATAATTTTGACCTTTTAAAACCTTTTACTCTTTTCTATGCCATTTTACCATTATTTCTTATAGCTCCAGGTTGGTATCTTATGTAATGGTTTAGTAAACCATAATAAATAATTCATGTTCAATACATACACATTCATGGTATTGTCAAGGAAATTAAGAATGCTTCATATTATCTTAGGCATAAATCTCAGGCTAATGGAATTCAACTCATTAATCCATTACATTAATCATACAAATGGGTAATATATAGTTTCTAGCATCCACTTCTCTAATGGTATCGACTAAGCCATATACTACCCTAGTCAAGTAGTCCAATTGTTTGACGTACATATGTGTCATTATTTCATACATGCTACCTCAAAGGTTAATAATAATTCAAGTCCCAGTCCTCTTACTAAATATATAAAGCAAGTCTTTCATAAATTCACATCAAAATCATAGAAAATATATATGAACCCAAACTCATATAACTCATAAGTCCCTATTAAACTGAACCCAGACTCATATATCTCATAAGTCCCTATTAAACTTACATACAACTTTCATTTACATATACATATACTCATATAAGCAATTATATGAACTCTCAATTTAAATCTATCGGTATATATTATTCACTGCTAACCTTATCTAATTAATCAAGGGTACTATTAGATTATATACTAAAGAATGAGTGAGACCCTTATTTAGATTTAATTAGTGAATCTTTAATCCTTAAGGTTCACACATAATTTAGTCATAACTAGTTTATATAATTGACAGTACACACACCCGTAATAACCTTTCTATTGCTTTAATGAATAACACTACTACCTCTAAAGAAAATATGACAATTAATGCAACCAATACAATAAGTTTCTTATTATAAATACAACTATAATTCTTCTTATATCATGCATAAAATTCTAACACCTCTAAATAATAACACATGTTTAAATGATCAATATATGCTCATGGTGATAATAGCTTACTAGGTTCTAGTTAAGATAAAATGAAACCTTTCTCATCACCTCCTCAATCTTCTAGCATTCAAATAATTTTTATTGAAAGAGTATGAATAATAATTACCTACATTACACAGCTATCTGGTGGACAATTGTCTAATATATAAAATCCCAAGGGTACTCTAAAATTCTTTTAGTTTCTATTTCCTTATTTACTTAAGAAATAATTAACTGATATTTTTTCAATCCATTGCCTCAAGTGAGCTTAGCTCACAATCCACTCTAATGCGATAAATTTATTTATTAGTGTCTGGGTTCTAATTCTTCTTTAGCATGGTTTACCTTCCAACTAAAAATTAAAAGTTAAAATCATATTTTTCCAACTCTTACCATATAAACACTCCTTAATATCTAATAACTAATCATAGTCTCTTTTAAGCAATTATAGTAAATTACATATCTAATGCTTTAGTATGAATAAATTATCAAATGAATTAAATGTGTAACAATTCAATAATTAATGCTTAAAGCATCTTTTAATTAATTTAGTTTGATATAACTTTATTTATTCATAACTTATAACTCCACTTAATAATATAATAACTTACCTAAAACAACATTTTCTACTTTTCCTAACATATTTTGGTTAAATTATAAATATATCTCCAATGCCTACATAATAAAGTATTTAGCTATATCATTAAAACCCACTATAAGATACATTAACCTTAATCCTTTAATCATTAATATCTTTAAAAAATTAATTATTCAATTTAATTTATTTGCCTTATATCCTAATTCTTTAATAACTTAAGACAATCGTAACTAATTTCCTTGCTTTCCTTAAATACTTAAATACAAATATAAAATTAAGATTCAATATATGTATATGCCAATTGTATAGAATAGTGGGTGTGATAAATACTGCTCACCTTAAGTAATTGTCTTTATCCTTTATGTATAGTTGCATTCTTTTTAATTCTTTTCATCCTAAAAATTTTCTTAAACAAATCAACATGTTTATCCTAATATTAACTTCATTCAATTATGTCTAATTAATTCACACTTAACCAATGTATCAATTTGTGCCATTTCAATCCATATCTTTCATATCATTTCATCACCTTAGAACATGTTTTCCTTTACAATTTACTTTTGCATTTTCTCATTTAATAATTTATTTCCATAAAACTTCATAGCTTAATTAAATAACTCTTGTTCATATATAGATTTTGGCATACAATCTTCCATTCTTTTCCTACATATACGACAACTTAAGTTTAAGTGGTTTATTCATCACTTAGAAATCCTTAGCTTAATTAGATTCTAATCATTTAGAACTCAAACATATACTAATTTAAATAGTAATCTCAACTATTAACATAATCATCAAATATTCATAGTTTATATAAACATGATAAATAATAACTATATGAATTAAATTATATATGTAAAAATGATGGATGTGACATCAAGAATCTTTGCCCAAGGTAAAATATAATGTAGTGAATTTGATTTACAGGGGCATTTTACGAACAAAGATTATATTACATGAAATAAAAAGTTTAAGGCATGATTTAACATACTTAATCATACATTAAATTGACATTAATCCATTGTTTAACTTAAATAAGGTAGTAGATTATCACACTCGATTGGTGAAACATGCTTCTGTAGCATGATTAATAAAAACTGTATACTTAGAAATTTACTAATCACTTTACAAAGGATCTATAACTTTTTTTTCATTATTATTTTTTCAAATAATTATAGCTAATGAGTTTACATTACTTCCCTTAACGGTTACAAACATTTGATAGTTGCATACATATATAAATCTACCACAGTACGTCAAATTTTTGAGCCTTTGACTTGCAAAATGTCACCTACCATTGACCAACCAATCTTTACTTTCTTTAATATCGTTAACCTGCATTCATCAAATGACCAACGTTGAGAATAAAACTCAGTAGTACTTACTGATAGGCATAATGTAATTTAAATTATAATTTTACAAAGTAATAATAATTGTAGATTAAACATAGGAAAAATATAAACTATATATAACATCTCACCAATAATCCCTATAAGCATTTCAAATATTTCAAGACAAGTCATCATTATGTATCCATATCATATGAAAATTGTATTAGCTTTGATTAAACTCTATATAATTATTTCCTATATAGCTTAAAGTATAACACTTCTATGTTGCATATAACAATAATAGTATTTATGTATAGCATTCTCTCTGCCTTTATCATTTGGTCATTTTTGTTCATAAGATAGTAGTCATATCATTTAGTCTATCATTTAGTTGTTTTCTTCTCTGTCTCATTTCATTATATATCCATATGACTCATTGAGGAGGGACCAAAATTCAATCTACCTTATGGCCCACTAAGGAGGGAACTGAACTCAACCTACCTTAAGAATAATCATATCATCATATTATGCATAGTTGGTAGGGAATCGTACTCAACCTACCATTGAGGAGGGAACCATACTCAACCTACCTTATAAATCTCATTAAATATCAATTTCTATAATTATAGTAGCACCTCCCTTAAATCACCTTTTATATATTATATATATATAATTGTACCTCTCTTATTCTTCCAAAATGTCATGCCAATGATATATGATGCATGACTTTAATGCATATGTATTTATGTACTGATGACATAGTTATAAATAATATCTCAAAATACATCAATACATTACTGTGAGCGCCAGTTTCTGCCAGGGCCCAGAGCAAGGCTTGCGAAAGTCACGGACCGGGGACCACACTTGGAGCGAAAGTGCAGTCTTCCTAAATGGTTCCCTTAGGGAATGATATGAACTCAAAAGAGTCACAAGGGAGTCACCACCGGATGGTTCCGGATTAGTCCAACTGACTCATAGCATGAGTGCTAGTTAAACCCTTCAGAGATTGGGTTCGGGTGGTGGAGATCTATTCTATGAGTTTCCAAAATCGATTTTACCATTTTAGTTAGGATTAATTGCCCTAAGCAGGCAAGCATGCGAGCATAATTGTAAGCACATAGCGCGTCATGTGAATTGGCGTTGCAAAGTTGCACGTAAAATGACATATAAAGCTATATGGCATTTAGATAGAATGGCATATGCATGTCATGTGATATAGCATTAAAAGTAGCATGGCATATGCGTGACATGTGAGCATGTATGACATATCATATGCATGATATGGCAACCTAATATGTAAGCACATATTATGGTAAATAGCGTATGGCGTTATGCGTTAACGTTTTTGATTATTTTAGTGTTTAGCGTATGCGTGGCGTATGCGTGATGCGTAAAGTGAATGGCATATCATATGCATAACATGTGAAATGATGCATGACATGGCATAATGTTATGACATGGCATAATAAGTGACATACCATATGCATGGTGTGTGTATGGCATATCATATGCATGATATGTGTGATGGTGTAATACATGGCATATGCATGACATATTAGATGTATGACATGCCAAAT
>CANYBF010519269.1:0-28651 GCA_948192965.1 Dalechampia spathulata
GCTATGCCTTGCGTAAGGCAACTGGAAAATGTATTCTGTAAGTACAGAATACACAGAACGGGTTATTAGGGGTTGCGGAGCCCACTTGTGCACTATTCATGGTGAATAGTGCACAGGGCCAAAAATGCAATACTTTGCATTATAACTGTTTTGCCTTATGTATACAGCAAGGGAGGGTGTTCTGTATGCATAGAAAACTCAGAATAAATGGCGGGTCCCACCCGGCACCATGGTGGGCCCCACCATTTCTGAAATGTTCTATACATCAGAACACACAGAGGAAGACAGAGAGGCCTATCTGTATAATCGGGATTGATACCGGGGACTAAATCCTAGTCGAATCAACAAAGATCCAAAATTATACGATGGTGAAAAGTGAGGGTCAACACTGCCTCTAGTGGGCCCTACAGCGTAGTGGACCCCAGAAGTGGCCTACGGTGTGCCAAACGCTTTGTCTAGCATAGGCAACAAGTGAAGGGTGTTTTGTGCGTACAGAACACTCAGAATAGGCTAACAGATGTGGTGGGCCTTACTTGTGTACTATTCATGATGAATAGTGACCCCCGGGCCCAAAATGCAATATTTTGCATTCTGTGTATTCTGCCATGAGTAGGCAGGTGTGAAATGTATTCTGTGTGCAACGAATACACAGAATAGACTATCAAGGGCAGCGGGCCTTATTGGTGCCTTTGGTGGGCCCCATAGCATAGCAGGCCCAAATAGTGGCATTTACGATGCCAAGCGCTGTGCGTTGCGTAAGGCAACTGTGACAGAATAGGCCAATAGGGGTGGTGGGCCCACCTATGCACTATTCATGGTGAATAGTACCCCCAAGCCCAAAATGCGATACTTTGCATTCTGCAAGTTCTGCCTCACGTAGGTATGAATGAAGTGTGCTCTGTAAGTACAGAGCACCCAGAATAGAGAAATGAGTGGCGGGCCCCGCCAGGCGCCTTGGTGGGTCCTACCAGCCATAATGTATTCTGTGTACCAGAATACACAAAGGAATCCATAGAGGCATATGTGCATAGTCAGGGTCGATTTCGGGGACTAAAATCGAGTCGAATCAACAGAAACCTGAAACTGCACGGGTGTGAAAAGTCAAGGTCAACACCCCTTAAATAAGAATTTTTCTTTTCAATAATATTAAGATATGGTTTACAGAATTTTAGATAGTCAACATTTAATGAAGGCCAAGCGCATATACTTACTATTGTATCACCTCTTGAACAACTTCCACATTAATTAATGATTGATGAACTAACATGACTTGAGGAATCATCTTAGGTGGTAGCATAATTCCATGCACTTGAGTTTATCTCATTCAGTTTCCTTTCCTAGTCATAGAGATTAAGAAACATTTTTTAGGTTGTGGAACCAAAGGTCCATGTAAGAATTGTAAGGGTACTATTCTAATGACTATTATTCATTTAGTTCTTCTAAATAGTAATATTATTATCCTTTTTTATTTAATTATTTGTTTGATAATAAGTAATAGCTTTTATGAACTTCTCTTTAAATGCCTTTATAATTGACTTATGTGGTTGGAATATAACTTCTCTTATTTATAAGTTTGTTCAATAGAATCAACAAGGAGTGCTTTTCTTAGGTGGACAATTAAGTTATTCAAATCTAGAGCTTCCTTCTCCTTTTCTCTTTGTTAATTATTATTATCTTTTACTTTTGATTCAATAGTTGGTCACAATTAATTAATGGTTTTATGAGAACTTCTTAAGTGCTTTAAGCTCTTCTTTTAAAATTTGGAATATTACATCTAAAAAGAAGCAATATATGCTCACTAAATTTTTCAATTGCTTTGCTTATGGCAATGAATTATGCAACATCATCAACCTCCTTTTTTTTTTTTACATTTTCTTCATACTACCTTTAATATTCTTCTAACTTATTGAATCAATCACATGTTTGAATGAGTGCTCTTATATTAGCATAAACCTCACTCATTGAAGAAGTACTTATAGTTCTAACTCTAACAACATGTCTTATTGGACTATCTATAACAATAGTAATTTGAGCATAGTGAGGAGACTAGTTTTCTTTGAAATCCTTCAATCATCATGGGATTAGTATTTCTTCTTCTATTATTATAAGTGGCACATCAAACTCTTTAAAGGTAACAACTTCTTTTTTACTAAAAACTTATAATTTTTGGTAGCATGGTTCCAAATGTATCTTACTAGGCATGTTAAAATTATTTCCTAAGGTATTTCAACTTTTTACTAATCAAATGTTAAGCATGTCAAGAATTTAGCTATTCTAATCATTAGAAAATTAAGTGCACTTTCTGAATTAAGATATTGAAATGATATATGAATATAAAAAAATTATACAAATACTCTAGGTACTTGGTATCACATATTACCAAATCAACCAAAATTAAAACTTGAACAAAAATTAAAGAAAATAAGATTGATTCTGCAAATAGTAAAATAAATTACAATGTTAGATGAAAAAATAATTTGATATAAAAAAGGTTAAAAGTGAATCTAAAGAAAAATTGCTAAAATAAAAGAAAAGAACTAAAATTGATTGATAAATTGCTATGATGAGACTAATTTTATTATTGACTAGAGATTGATTAGTAATATCTAATATTGGTACCTTAAATTAGTAGTTGCCTACTTTATTTATTAACTTTCTAAGAGCATACTAATAAAAGTTTCTTATCATTCATGTATTTGCCTTTCAAGAAATAGTAACATTCTTTTCTCATATTCTTGCCCATCAATCTCCACTTCTATTATTAAAAATTCAATTATTGTTTTATAGTAATGTATATCAACATTAATGTGTCATCTATTTATCACTAGTCAATCTTCATTACTTTTTATGTAGCATGACTTACTCCTTACTCCATATACTTATATTTTTATAAGTTAGTGCTCACTAATATTACTAGAAAAAACCATCAAATCAACTTGGATAACACACTCTTATTCTCTTGCAAACTCTTCATTTTTAGCCATAGGTTTTACATTCTTGTCCTTCAATTGTTAATGATAAATTTTCCATTTTCCTAGAATTATCACTATTCATAGGCCATAATTATTAGTTTTAGGTTAGAATCACTTATATTTGACATGTATAAAATATGGTGCAAAAAATATCATGTATATATTTGTTAAGGTTCTCTTAATCTTTTCATTAAGTTATAACCAAAAAAAATTATTAGTTTTTTTGTTAATAAAAAGGTATAAAATATGACCATTTTATTAACTTTATTGTAAATTTTCATCATTTTATTTTAAGTATATTTATTGTAAAATTTTGTCATTTTATTTTAAGCATATACTCTAAAAACATATAATTTATTTAATTTATCATTAAAGGTATGTGTTTATTTGAATGAATTTTTAAAAAATATTTACATAAATCAAAAGCAATTAGTTTCTAAACTTAAAGTTATTAATCATTTTCTAAATCATACAAAAATATAAAATAACTACTTAAGAGTATAAAAGTAATCGATTTTAGTGAAAATTATTAAAAAACATTTATTGATTATTAATTTTTTATCATGAAAATCCTAATTATGTATAACTTATTAAAAATAAATATTAAATAAAACAAGTTAAAAGTTTATTTATATATACAATTAACAAAATTTAACATTTGGTTAATGATACATTAACAAAGTAATACATAATAATACATAATATACAAATTAAACTTCAACCATTTTATTGAAAAAAATAATTTTGAGATAAAATTGAGAAACTTGTTAAGGTTAAAGTGTTCTTTTGTCATTTGACCTTTAAAATGTCTATGTTCCTTTAAACCAAAATTTTCATGTATACATGTTCGTATTATTTATTTAATAAGATTAGTTATAATTTATTTTATTTAACATAACATAATAAATTATTAATGATTTCAAATTAATAATCAATAATTATTAATATTAGAATTAATTGTAGTAAATGTAATAAAATTCTCAATATTAATGTTTATATAACTTATTAATATGTGTTTTGTATTGCATTTTATTAATTACTTATCCATATTTATTAATATGGATAAAATAAGCTATATTTTATCCATATATTATAAAAAGATATAAAATTCATAATTATCTTTTAGTACTTAATTAATAATACTATATTAATTTAATTCAATAGTGATAACAAAACTTAATATTTGATTTCAAATAAATATATATATATATATAAGTAGTTTACATAAAATTAGCATTTACATTAGTATTTGTTTCGAAAATAAAATTATTATTTACATTAAAATAGGGTTCCTTTCTATTAATTTACATATATTTAAGTAAATTTACAAAACAATTGGTGCTTAGATTAAATATTTTTCTATTAATTTATTTTTATATTATGTTTTCATGATGAATAGTTCCTTATTGTATTCCTCCTCACTATTAGTATAGTTATTATTTGAAACTGCATCTGAAAAGAATATTTCCTTTTAATTGTTTTTTTTTTGGAAATTATGATGTGAAGGAAATTATTTTTATTTTCCTTTATTTTTCACAAAATAGAAAAGAAAGTAAAAATTTAAAGAAAATGCATTTACTCTGGCATCGAGGAAGCTAAAATGAAAAAGAAATGAAAATAATCATTCATATTATATTATATTATATTATATTATATTATATTATATTATATTATATTATATTATATTATATTATATTATACTATACTATACTATATTGTACTATATTATATTATACTATACCATACTATACGATGTGATACCGTACCACTCTATACTATATAATATTATATTATCTTTTTATTTGAAGAAAAATGAAATTATTTAAGGTGAGAATATGATGGATATAATTCGTATTTTATATTTACTAAACTACCTTCTTAATGGTCACCATTCTTTATGCAAATTAAGAAGAAAATTTATAGTGGAAAAAGGGTACATGCTTTTTCATCTTTTATATTTCTTTATTTCCTAATAAATAAAAATTTATTTTTCAAAAAAATTCATTCTTATTTTTTTATTTTTTATGTCTTTAAAATACAATCTTAAAATTGAATGACAATAAAATCTCTAAGTTGAATATTTCTTCTTTTGATAGAAAGATCTCATTGATCCAATTACAACTTATATATCTTGAAAAAGAAAATCAAAATATCCCTTAGTGTTATGGAATATTGTGTTAAAGTCATATATATAATTTTCTTCAAATACAACTTTATTATTGTTGGAATGATTAATTCTAACTATATAAATCATAATTAAATTAAGATTTTTGTTATAGATTTTTAAGTCAAATTTATGTTAGGATTAACTAGAATGATTAAATTAATGATTTGAATTTAAGTTATTAACTTAAATTTTGGTTTTTTTAAAACTTATAAGATAATAAGTTTAGGTCTTTATAAATATAAATACGTGGAAAGTTTAAAAATAGAAATGAATATTTAAGCGATAACTTGGAGTTGAGTATAAGTAAATACTTATTGGGCTTCAAGATTCAACTTTTTGTTTTAATTTTTTAGGATTTTCTAAAAAGTGGAGGGTTATTCTTTTAGTTTATATGGAGCATAAATACAAGAAATTATGAGATTAAGTTTTGTTAACATAAAAATTCAATTATCTTGTATTGTATTTTATCATTTTTAGGTAGTGAAGAATTGGTATCTTTCCATGTACTTAAATAATTTGCTATCAAACTATGTAAATATTAACATTTATCATTTATTTCTAGTATTAATTAATTTTTCATGTTTGATCCTAACCAATGTAATCAGAGGTCTACTTTAAATCAAGAGCCTTTTCCTAATAAATGGTAAAATAGCCTAATTCCATTGGAGAAAGTTTATGATTCCTTAAGGACAAGAGTTAAAGTTGGTGGTTTAGTTAAGACAAGTAATGGAGTTAATTAATTGGATAGATGAGTATCAAAGATAATGGTTTGATAGTTTGAGTAAGAAGAGCATGGATGTAGTGGTAAAAATTGTTATGATGGTTTAATAAAGAAAAAAGAGTTAGAACTCATAGGAAAAATTTATAGAGTGATAACTCATGACTTGAGATACGAGTAGCAATATCTTTATTTTATCAACATGGTTTTCCAAGTATCTTTAACCATAAAATTTTATATAATGAGTTTATTTTGAGTTAGCAAACTCTTAATAGCATCAAGTACTTAGTTATAAGTATCTAGTTTTATCATTAAACATTGAAAGGTAAAAGGAAAACTTAAATGATGAATTAGTAGTAAATGAAGCTAAAGGTAAAGTGATTTTGTTATAATAGAAAGATTATGATTTATCTTTTTAGAGTGAACTAATAACTTTTGTTCAATTACATTTATTAGTTATGGTTATAATCAGTATTCATACAAAATGAAATTTAATTTTGGTGTATGGTTGGAGATTTAGACCAAGATTCATGATTTAAATTATGGTGGATATTAATGTTTAATTTAAATCATGAATATCATTATTAAATTAAGATAAATTTAATTATAGTTTATAAGTTAGGTTTAGAAATAGTAATAACTTGTAAGATTAGGTTATCAACTCAAATAAGGATTAAGTAATTAAATTGGATTTTATTTTCCTAAATTTGATGGACAAGTTTAAGGTATCTATAAATATAAGTAAATGGAAACATTTAAAAATTGTAAGAGAGAACAAAGCAACATAACACAACATGTAAAATGTAAGTTTGAGCATTAGGGTTAGAAAGTTAAATATAATACATGCAAGAAAATTAAGAGATGTAATTTTAAGGGCTAACTCAAGTATAAATATAGGTAGATACTTATACAATTTCAAAATATACTTTGGTAAGTTTTTCATTTTATTCTCTAGGATTTTCTAAAACCTAGAGGGTAATTACTCTAGTTTAAATGTAAGGTTAAATGTAAGAAATTATAGGATTGAAATTTTTTAACTTAAGGATATTTAGTAATTATACAAACCATATAATTTATCTTACTCTCTTTTATTTTCCTATTTTGATTGTTTTTACATGCTTGGTTTTAACAAGAGTAATCAAAGATCAACTTTGATAAATGTGGGTGCTTTTTTCTCAATAAGTAATATCAAAGCCTAATTTTACTACGTAAAATTGATGATTCTATAAGACTAAAAGTTAATCTTAATAATTCATATCAAATAAATAATAGAGTCAATGAATCAAATAGATGAGGATAAAAGTCAATGGTTCACTTAAGATGAATTTGGAGGTAATATGAAAAGGCCTTATGGTAATTCAAGAAGGATAAAAAGAGTTGTAACTTATGAGAAAAAATATTGGAGTAGTAAGTTATGATTTAAGATAAGAAAATCATGTTTCCTCCACCAACATGATTCTTTAAGTAAGCTTAAAAATATTCTTCTATATTACAACTTATTTGAGTAAGTGAACTCTTAATGACATTGTTTACTCAATAATAACATGTAGTTCAGATACTAAAGGGTAGAATGGAGAAACAAGAAAGAGGAATCAAGATTGATTGAAATTAAAGGTAAAGTATTTTAGTTATGATTGAAAATTTTCCTTAAAGTTAAGCAACAACTTTGATTTAGTTATACATGTTGACCATGGTTGGAATCAATGCATAAGTAAATATGGATATTTGATTTTAGTGTATACTTTGAGAAATTTAAGTTAAAGTTCATAATTAAAATTAAGATAGAGAGTGTAAGGATGATTATTTTTAGTTATGGATGTCATCATTAAATTTAAATAAATTTAATCATGGATTTTCAAGTTAGGTTTGGATTAGGAAAAATTGAAAGGATTAAGTTATTAACTTAGATAAAGATTAAATTATCAACTTAGATTTGGTTTTCCAAAACTTATCAGACAAGTTTAAGATGTTTATAAATATAAATAGATGGAATCATTTGTAAGTATGAGAAAGAATAAAGCAACATGAGATAATTTAGAAGATATAAATTTAAGTGTTGGATATAGAAAGTCAAAATCAAGGATGAATAAGATAACTTAGGAGATGTAATTTTAAGTGTAAAGTACGCATGTAGGTAAATACTCATGTGGCTTTCAGAAACACTTTGGTAAACCTCCAATGTTATTCTTTAAGGTTTTTTAAACTATAAAGGCTAGTTCTTCTAATTCATATAAGAAGGCTATTAGAAGAAATTATAAGATTGAGTTTTGTTAACTCGAGAATATTCAGTAATTATTGTATTATATTATTCTCATATAATGAAGGTTTTAATGCTCTCATATTATTCTTTTTATTTTCTAGTTTTGATTTTTTTTGCATGCTTAGTTGATTTTGGTGGATATGAGTATTTTTTTTTGATATAATTAACTCTAAATAGATACATTTAATACTCTATAAATTTAAAACAAATATCTAGTAAGGAAAAATATATGTTCATAAGTAACACTTATGATAAGAAAATTATAGGAATAAAAATAAGAGTTATTAAAAAAGAGATAAATAAAAAAGGAAACTAAGAAAAAAGTATTGTAGTTGTAAATGAAAATACCATAAAAATAATTAGAAATTGGTTAACAATATTTCAAATATTTGAATTTTATCTAGCATCAAGAATTTTCACTACCCATTGATAGTGGAATGTTCTTATTGACTCTATAATTTACAAACTATAAATCATTTTTCAATTTTTTCATAATTGGTGTTCAAAAGTTTTAGTTTATTTTTGCTTTTAGAAATATGATTTTAGGGCAAATATAGTATGGTTTAGTGAACTACGCTATATTAGGCTTGAATTTTGGAATCTAGTTTTATCATATTAAATTATATTAATTCTAATGTGCTTAGTTTAATCAATTCTCCAATGTGTCCACTGATTTATCATGATTCATGAACCAATGTCATTTGGTTCAAACCACTTAGTTCTAAGATCCATATGGAACTAATATTTAGTTCATTAATTGGATTCTTTCTATTACTTTGATTGGTCTAAGTTGTATGAAACTATGCCTTCCCTTTTATATACATCATTAAATGCTCTTAAGAAGGAGAGGCTTATTAATTTTTTCCATAAAAATAGTAACTTATATGCTGATTTCATTTCTAAACATAAAAGATTTCTCATTTAGTATTTTGATAATCAAACCATTTTCCATATCTAATTGTGGAGTCTAACTAATAAAAATTGAATACATATTCATAGTTTACAAGTTTTAAAAGTTTTAGAGCATGTGAGGTTTTTTTTTCTTTTTCATTTTACATTCGTTCATCTTTTTTGTTTTTATTAAATTTCATGCATTTTTGCATAATTTGTTTTATTTAAATTTCTTTTTTGTTTGTTTATCTACATGAATTTCAAATTAAAATCAATTTATTTAAGGGTAAAGTCAATCAAGTTCAATAATGAAATTAATGTATGTGTTTAAAGGGGATTTAGGCCTCAATTATGTAGAAAAGCACTTTAAGAGGTGTTATTTATATTATTCTATTTGTTTAAGTTTTTATAACATTTTAATGTATTTGTTCTACATGTTTTGCTCTATGTATTTTACAATCTTTTGTTCAACTTATGTTCAAGGTTTTTTTCATGATGATCATGCATTTTATGTTCAATTTTAAATTTTATTTTATCAATTATTTTGTAGTTTGTTCTTTATTATCAATGTTTGAAACATATTTCATTTTGTAACATGTTTAGAATTATCAATTTTTATGTTCAAATTTACCAATTATCATGTTTATTATATTGTTATTGTAGATTTTAATATGGCATTTATTATTATATTGATAATAATTTATTTAACGATATGATGAAGAATACAATATAATATGATCATGTATCATTACACCATGGTATGGTCATGTAAGCATATGATATAAGGGTTATAATATTATGAGTGATTATCATGCCATGTAGGCATATGTTTAGGATTTGAAATCCTAATATGGAAATAAAATATAATAAAAAAAGTAAAGAAAGATAAGTAAAAGAACATAAAAAAATGTATAGTTATTTTCATTAACAAATGCCTACATCAACTTACTTAAGAAAATCACTTGAGTTTCCACTAATCATTTCATAATTATAATGATAAAGTTCTCATCAAAAATCAAACTTTGATATTTATCCAAGATTCATACTAAAACAAGAAAACAAGCCAAACTAATAAATGGAATATTTGACTATACAAGTTATCCTAACCAGGCTATGGCATGGGTAACCAATCATAATTAAGTTACCATAAAGGGGTACCAACCTATTAAAAGTTTATAACTTGATTTTCATTTCAAATGCGATCAAACTTAATTCTTCCAACCTAAAATCACTTGAAACATATTATGAACAACATAAATATGATTTCCTAACATTATAATCAATATCAAGGACACTTAAGGTTCAACAATGTCCCACTTTTGATCTTGATAAACCTAAATGGCTTTTAATCAAAACTAACTCTCTTATTAAATTACAAACCTACAATTCTTACTCCCTCTTAATCATGCATTATCTTAATTCAAATGGAGAAAATAATAAGTCTACTTTTGGTTAAATATAGCTAATTAATGATAAAAATAATAAAAACATGAAAATATATTAAAAATTCATCTCATCATACTTATCCCTATTTGGCTATATTAAAAAGAAATTAAATAAAATAAATTTAAGAAGTATATGAAATGTTCAAACTTAAACTATATATGTATACATATACATAAACCATACATAAAAGATTTTTGAAAACTATACTCAAAATTTAATTTCAAAAAATTTGAACAACCATAATTATGCAAAGAATAATCAATACCAATCATACATTGAACATTTTTGCCATAAATTTTTCCCCAAGAAGTTGCATTACCTCATTCCTTCAATCCAACAATTCAAAGAGGCTAAGGTTCTTGATCATGTGCTTGGAATATCCACTTAATCATTCTTTATGGACTTAAAGCATGCTAAAAAATAACTTCATTTTTACTTTATGTATCCAAAAGTATTTGAGTCCTTAGAGTTAACTTACAAGGAGTCTTTTGGAACATATCCTTAATGATATAGTTTATTAAAATATTTATAATTTGAAGGACCAAACTTACTACAATAATAACAATGACTTTGGAAGGATCTTAAGTTCTTACTCTTCAATATATAAGTAAGAAGCCTTTGTGAACCAATTCTAACTTTGGCATTTGAATGTAAGTTCTCCATTTTAAATTTTCCATTAGAATATCTTAACCCACAATTGCAATAACTATGAAATTGACTCTTAGTTTAGGCTTTAAACCTCTTAATGTTGGAGCTATAAACTACTTTAAGTTTTCTTAATAACCTCTTTACATAGAGTAACTTTAAGAATATAAGGCTTTTAGTGAAGGGGAAGTATCAAGGTTGTAATTAATGTCTTACCCATTAAATTTGAACTTTTTGCATTTAGAATGTTATTAATTTTCATGTCACCTATTTAAATTCTTAAAGCTTTTTCTTAAAGCTCATTTAATATTTTCATTTTCTCATTTTCTGAAAGTTAAATTTTCATTTCTCTTATTCAATGACTCATTTAACATTGAAGTTTATGAAGAATTTTTAAATAAAATTTCAAGTTCCTTTTTGTATAAATTTGAAAATTTTCATTTTCTTTTTCAAATTTGCAATATTTTCGTTAAAACCAAGTTTTTAAATTTAGAAGTTTTATTCTTACTAGTTAATTACTTACATTTAACAAGAAGTGCATTTAAAATATTTTCTTCATTATTAAATTCATCATTAATATATCAATTAGAAGTATTTACCTTATCATGAGCATCCACATTTATCAAAAATAATGAAGCAAAAGCTTATAATATGCTCTTCATTTAACTTTCCTTGTTTGAATTGCGTTCATCATCCCAAGTGGCTTTAAAAGTTCTTCTTTTATATAGTTTGAGCACATTCTTTAACATTGGATAATAACTCTTCATGTATCTTGGCTTGTTGCACCTATAGCAAATGATTTGATTTTTCTTGTCATATTAATTTTTACTTCAAATAATCTCTTAAAATTCCCCTCAAGCTTCTTCTTCTTTGATATAATATTCTTTAATCTTTTAGTGAGAAGTATAATTTCATCATAAACATCTTCATCACTTAAATTCTCACTCTCACTTATTTCAATAATGGCTTTAAAAGCAACATCTCTTCTTTTCTACTCCTTAACTTATTATATCAATTTTATCTCATTAGTAAGAAGTTTACCCAAAAGAACATTGCTTAGTAAAGTTAATAAGTCATTTGCTTCTTCAATTGAAGTAACTCTTGCTTCAACCCCTTTGAGGAAGAATTCTTAATATCTTATTGATGTCATCTCTTACATAAATATTCCTAAGCTTTATCAAACCATTTATGATTATTATGAGTTAATTGTATAATTTTTATATGCTTTCATTTTTCCTTAGAGTAAATA
The DNA here is from genome assembly GCA_948192965.1 of Dalechampia spathulata. Classification (NCBI taxonomy): domain Eukaryota; kingdom Viridiplantae; phylum Streptophyta; class Magnoliopsida; order Malpighiales; family Euphorbiaceae; genus Dalechampia; species Dalechampia spathulata. The sequence continues at coordinate 12,349 of CANYBF010519269.1, forward strand.
ACTCATATTGGTGACTTAAGTTAAATCTTTTTTATCTTTATTTAATTGGTGCCCTTATGGTGTGAAAGACTCTCCTACACTCTTCTCTATCAACATAACATATTTGTATTTTTTATTTTTACCATTAGCTTTCTTCTCTTCCTTACTTTAATTTCTCTTAAGGTTCAATATAATAACACTATCAATTGTACTTTTTAAAGTATGAAATAATCTACTTCAATCATATCCTATGAATCCACCCATCACTTTCTAATAAAGACTTTCATTGGGTGCTTCTCATATAAGTATTCAATACCATTAAAGAATGAAGGGTTTGGTACAAGATTAACTCTTTAGAGATTGTTGTCATTTGATCTTAACTCTAAGAATATTAATTCTTATGAAAAATAAAGCATAAAGCTCTAATATGTTTTCTCAAGGCTCATAAATAAGCTTTATTCAATTTCAATCCCTTCTTATCCCTTAAAACACAACCGAAGAGAAAAAGAAAGAATGAAATTCAAAAATCTTTTACAAGGGAAATACAACATCAAGAATTCAAGAATATAAAACATAAATCATAAATGAGCTTTAAGAGGAAATATAATCAATTAATAAACCTAAGGATTGAATTATTACCTTCCATAAGGTTAATCCTTATTAATTTATAATTTATTCAGCTTAAAGTTATGTTGGGAGTGCATGAAATGCAAACAAGCCCATTATTTACCCTTTTCTAGCTTATTTAAAAATAACTCTATAGATTGTATATGATTGCTCCATAATGGGGGTATGTATGTAGGTTATTAAGTGGTATGGCAATACCATAGAAGGTACATCTTACCAAGTGCTATTGCATAAAATCTAAAGGAAATAAACCAAAATAACAAGTGTTATGTCTAATTGTGTGGGCTATCGTAACCAGGTTATGATTGGAGGCACTAATGGTAACCATTTCATAAGCGAGCGAACCAACCAAAATAGTTGAAGCATGATTTTTCATTTCAAATGTAACCAAACTTAATTCTTTGACATGAAACACTTGAAAAATATTATTATTATTCTAAAATTATTTATTAATATTAAAATCAAGAATAAGGACCCTCAAAGTCCATTAAGATCATATATGCATACATATATGTTTTACCTGATTGTCGCTTACTTCAATTTCATCTTTAATTTGGATGAATGTATATGTTTGTTTATGATGTTTCTAGTTACTTTATTTTATGTATAATGAATGCTTACTGTTTAGTTCTTATAAGTCATAGGTTTTCCTAGCTTTATTAAGGCAATGACACTTTTATTTTTATGGTTATAAGTGATACATTTCCATGATATTTAGTTAAGCTTATGACATTTTTATTACTTTATTTACTTCTACACTTTATGTATGTTTTATTTTTCACTTTACTTTATGCTTGTTAATAACCATCATATTTAATTAATCATTATTTAATATCATGACATCCATTTTTAATTTCAATGTATGATACATATTAATTTAATGCAACTATTTATAATAAGGAATATAAATTTAAAGTGAAAGCACATGTAAGATAAAATTAGATTTTGTATTCATGAACCTTAGGATTTAGTAACTTTGATTTCACTACTAAATTATTTCCAAGTCAGATGTAATCTAAAGAGGATAGGGCTTACACTTATACCAATATTAACAGTTTCAATGCATCATGCACTAATATTAAAAATGCTCATGTTCAAGCATAATGCCATTAGAATGCACATAACAAACATAAACAAAACTATTTTTCAATATATTAAATTTTGAACATATTATATCATAACTAAAAAGAACAGAAATAGGGACATCATCGTCCTCATAAAAGATTTCATCAAAGGTACTCTCAACTAGAGTGGTAATGTCTTGGTAAACCTTCTAAAGTAATAAGTCACCCATATCCAAACTTTGCAGCTTAGCCTCTAGTGCAACAACTGTAATGAGATCTGGCTCAAGGTGATCGATGGTAAGATCAACAATATCACCAAAAATATGGAAGTCATCGTCAAAATTGATGAAGGATGAAATAACATCAACCTTCTTAGATCTTATCAAGGCTGAAAAATCATAAACATCATTAAAGATGATGAACTACTAATTGAAGAAGTTATCTGAGTGTGATAACTTAGGTGCATGATCATATTAGATCTCTCCTTAGACGAAGGAGACCACCTTGCACTCTTTTAGCTTGTCTAATAGGTATAGGTGGTTAAACCTTATGTAATATTTCTCCTCCCATATGGTTGTAGAGATATTAAACTCCATCAAACCTTGTTGATAATGACCTAAATCTTTATGAAAAATAAAGTTCATGTTCTGTAACATTCTCTCCATAAGAGGACTTGGTTAGTACAAGCATGGCTTTAGTTCTTAAATGATGATGATTTAAAAATCAATCATGAGTAAGACATCCTCCCTGATGCAAGCAAGGCAACCTCATCATCAGCAATAATAATCACCATACCCTCCTCGTATGAAAACTTGATCTTTTGATGTAAGTTGGACTCCACCATTAATTTAATTAGCCTAACAGTGATAGTAGCTTCAAAGGTACTGGTTAGCTCCCTCTTTGACTCATTATAAGCTCTTATGATAGGCTTGGATGGCTTTAAATCAAAAGGTTGAATGTCAAGCTTTAGAAGCACCTTGAGAGGATAAACATTAATATCAGAACCGACATTTACCAATAGGGTGGAGAAATTCATGATGTTCATCCTAATGAAGAGTACCTTATTATATCTAAGTTCACCCTCAACTACTATATCTATGTCAAAGAAGGTAATCATGCTAGATTTCAACCCCAATTCACCAACTAACTTTTCATGCTAAAGGTAGTGGTTGAAGGAGAAATTCTCGTGCTGGAGAGTTCCCTGATGATAGCCTGTCAATGTTATTGGGAGGATAGCACCAAGTATCAAATATTGATGTTGACTTACATATTATTCAACTACTTGATAATGATATTCTAAGGTTGAGCAATATTTTTACCCTTATCAATAAGTTATGGAGCTAGCGTAGTGTTAGGACCAACCTTATCCATAATAGGTCTAAATTTTATTAGCTTCTTTGGAGCTTTTGGCTTCTTCTTGAGGTTAGGAGGAGTAAAAACCTTGCTAATATAACTCATATTGTGAACCCAAGAGGATATCTTATTAGCATTCAATCCATTCTATTGTTTGGGAACCTTAAGCATTGGCTTAGCTAACTTGGAAGTTCCAGTTAACTTGCCCTTCTTCAGTTTTTGAACCTCTATCGACTTGAACTTACAAACTTTTGAGTAACTACAAACTCATCTTTTAAAAAATCATACCAAATATCAATGGCATCGATGTCAAACCTACTATAGGGCTTGAAGCTGATAGTAGGAAGTCTAGTAATCTCCTTACTATCGAGGAAACAGAAGGGGTAAGAACCAGGGATTCTAATAACCCTAATTGAATCATGTAAGTATGGTTAGCTTTATGGTAGTTAGGCGCAAGGTTAGTTTTTATTGAGGGTTTTGACTTCTCAGGATTCTCAAGCTCACTTGAATCAATAAGATCTTGAATAACATGCCTAAGAGAGCAGTACTCATCATTATTGTGACCGTGATGCCAGTGGTGGTGAAAATAAGTTTTGGTGTCTACTACAGCAAGGGGATGTTTGAAAGTTTGGCTCAAATGGCTGAATGAGTTTAGCTTTGATAAGACATCTAAAAACCTTGAAAAGCAACATCCTAAGATTCGAGAACCTTTGAGATTGGCTGGTGTTTTGGAGTATTTAGCTCCATGGTTATAAGGCATTTATGTGGAGGAATTTGTATAGTGTCTAGGTATATATGGTAATTTTAGGTTTAAAGAAGGAAGGCTCCTTCTTCTTTAGCCCCTTTATCTATTCAATTCACTAACTAACTAAGTAGATGTCCTCAAAGGTATGAAAGGTTTGAGACTTTAACTTATCCTGATAAAATAGTAGAGACCCCATGATAAGCTTGTTGATCATATCTGACTTAGATGGCTTCTACCTGACCAACGCAGCCTTATCCATCTACCTATAAAGTAGTCAATGAAAGACTCATTATGTTTTGGCTTAACCATTGCCAAATTCAATAAAGTAACATCAAAATAGGATTTGAACCTATGCTACTTATAGAAAGTAGTGCACTGAGGCTTTCACTCGATCGTGGTTACCTTGTTGAGATTGTGATACCAGGCCAACACTGGTCCCTCTAATGAGATCAAGAATAATTGGATTATCTGCTCATCTGCTATGTTAGTAGTACTCCTCATCATTATGTATGTCTTTAAGTGGTTCCTCAAATCCCCAACCCCATTATACTTAGGAATATCTGAGAGTTTGAACTTAACAAATAACCCTTTGATAGATCTAAGAAAAACTCATCAAAATCCAAATCAAACCTCATACCTTTGGTCTTCATGATAGATTACTATTATTTTATCTTCTATTCTAATGTAAAAGTCTTAAACTTATAAATATCATGCATATGCAATGGTGTGTTGATATTCATTTCAAGGTTATATAAGTTCATCGCTTTCCTCTTATCATTCATGAGAGTTGGTGGGGTGATGAAGTCTCTAGGGCTAAGATTTTCCTTATCTACTTCTAGAGTATGGCCTCAAGGTTGATAATAAGCAACCTCTCTATAGATTAGTTGGTGAGGTCTTTCATAACAACAAGTAAAGTCTCATCCAAGGCTAGGCAAAATTTTTCTAAAGGAGATGTAATAAATTGAGGATGTATCATTTTCTACACATGAAAAAGAGAGTTAGCATAGATGTATGAGTATGTATGTATTTTTCTAATAAACATGATGCAACACGTAGAATGTGTGCATGACCCATGCTAGGAAACCTCTGGCATTATGGCTATAAAAGAAACCGGTTAAAGAAAATTACATGAGTATGCATGTTTGATAGAAAACATAAAAAGGTTAGTGAACATGTAACATACTATAGTGCTCCATACCACCTTTATAGCTCCATAAAGATTGGTCGGTCTAAAATTTCCTAAGTAGGATACTAGCTTGGAGTTACACTAGAAACTTGAGGTGCAAAACTCTCAATATATGAGGTGAGCAAAGGTTTATCATTACCCGATCATATGAGGGATTATAGTACAAATCTGATAGCATTTTAGAATAATCATATTAATATGATAAGAGAATTCCAATTGAATAGACATAAGGTTATGCAACCTTGAAAAATTATAATAAAATCCTAACTCTTATCAGAGCAATATGAAGGTGGAAATAAGTAAGATTTAGGCATAAAGCCACAAAGTATACTAATAAACGATCTTAGGTTTGGAATGTTTCTATGGTTAGCTTCATGGGCTTTAGTCTAGTAAAACAGGCTAAGGTCTCATGCCACAGTGTCCATAACCTATCTAATTAAATGAAATCATCGACATAAGACTATATCTCATGTATTCAGCATGTATGGTGAAGGCAAACCTTTTTTCCTGGGCAGTCAAATAGAGTCCAAGGTACTAACTCACCCACAATCACTGGTTAAGTAAGGATAAAGGTGGTGTATGAATAGAGATAATGTTTGTGTTATACAACATAATTAACCTGATTAAGAAAGGAAAATTAATATGAAACTCTAAAATTCCATTGCAGGTCCCCAATGGTGTCACCACTATGGGTTGGCCTTTCATCACTACCTAAAGCGAGGCTTATGACAAATAGCATTAGGGGCTAACTTGGATCGAAAGTGCAATCTTCTCAAGGGGCTCCCTCGAGGAATGATATGGACCTGTTAGAGGTCGTAAGATGGAGTTACCACTAAATGGTGTCAAAATTTAGTTCAATTAACCTATAGCATGAGTACTAAGTTAAACCTTTCAAAGATAGGTTTGGATGGTGAAGATCTATCCTTTTAAAGTTTCAAGTTTGATTTTACCATCTTAATAGGCTAATTGACCTAGGTAGCTGTATAGACATTCATAAGCATGAATAAAGCATATAACATAGCATGGAGCAATCATAGCAAATATAGCATGACAACATATAAAGCATTTAATGACCACATATATTTTTAGAATATTAATACATAGCAAAAACAAACTAAACCTACCAAGATAAACATATTAACATATTTAGCATAAAATTTATAAAGGAAGTAAGGATTCTTGATTTTTTTCCTTTTTTATTTTTTTTTCTTTTTGAAGACTTTGTTTCGAGCTTCAATCAACCCTTTTGAAAGTTCACTCTCCTATAACTAAACTTCTTCATACATAAAGATAGCTTAAAGGGCATCAAATTTGAATTACTTGACCCAATTAGAGATGGTAAATAACCTTCATGTTATATTATATTTCAAACTATCAATGGCCTTCGCAAGGGTATAGCTCTCTTAAAACCAACCTTTTCTGTACACAAAGTAAGCTTAAGGGACACAAGCATTGTATCACTTGCATTGATCAATGTTAGTAAATCATAACTTTGAAAAACATACTTATTTTTTCTTTTTCTTTTACCATCCCTAAATACCTAAAAAGACTTTTAACAATAAATTCATGTATATTTTAGTAAGTAAAGACAAGTTTCCATAATGTATTAATAAACTGACAAGAAAAATTAATTCATTAATTGAAACATATGCATTTCACCCTCAAGTTATAATACAAAAATTTACTATATATCACATGAGTGACAAGATTAACTATTCATATCAACTGCTTAAGAATATCAATTCTAAATCATAAAGTTAAAGTTTAAGTCACTACTCAAATAATGAATAAGAATATGAAAAGGAAAATAATTATTTCAATAGAAAAAAAAAACAATTTATCAAAAAGTAAAATAAGCATAATTTTATTATAATCAAAGAAAATTAACAGCAACCAAAGTAATCATAATGTTCATAACATTCATCATAGAAAAAATTATCAACAATAAAAATTATAATAGTAAATAATCATATTTCCCTCACCTATACTTAATCCTCACATTTTTCCTAATGAGAATTTATTAACATAAAATAGAAAAAGAAATGATAAGCTCAAGAAGAAAATATTGTCTAATTAAGTTACTAAAATGAGTTATTTACTATTGCATGTTGAAGTTTCCTAACATATGCATCAAGTTAGTCCAACCATATAAAAATATGTTGAATAGCTAACAATAATCTTATTGGATTTAGCAATGACAATAACAAACTATTACTAAACTATGAAGTTTGTAGAAGCTCAAGTAGGAAATGATAGAATGTTGAAGCTCACTATAAAGTCTGTAACTATGCTCCTCTTCTAAAACTTTATTTTTGCTAGAAATTGAACCTCTTGGATAGAAAGTGTAATCAGTTGCATCTAGGTTCGTATAAAGCAACCATCTTATCTAAGCAATAATACCAAAGGGTAGCAAATCAAAATACTCTATATAAACTACTAGAAGCAATGTCAAATAGTTTTAATTGACTTATCAAATAAGTAACAATGTGTCCCAAAATCATACATTCTATAAGCCACCTAAGCTAATTTTAAACTGAGATTCAAGAAAATAGCCTAAGTTAACAATTTTCACTTAACTATATGCTATAACTATTCTAATTTAAACCAACATCAAAAGTGTCCAGGACATCATAATACCTAATTAATAAATCATTAGATACAACATCAATTAAACAAACAAACACATTAAACTTATTCGTAAAATATGAAAATTGTTTACCTATTAATCAAAATTAAATCATTTATCACTCTATAGAATTCAATTTCTATTTATCTAAAAAAATATGGTGCATAACATATTGACTAGCTCATAATAACATATTAGATGTTAAACAACCATTTCTAACTAATTCCCTTAATCAACACATAATTCAAAAATCAATTTTTAGCAATAGAGATGAAAGATATTACTTGGACAATTTTTAAATTAACAACTTCACCAAACCTAGACACTTCTTTTCTTGAAATTTTTAGATGCCTATGAAGTTTAAGAACTGGTTATGGTAGAATAGTTCTCCCCAGCCTCGATCATGGTCTTGTGATGATTTGGCAATGTTATTATTGGTTCTTTGATGGTCATTCTTGCTTATTCTTCATGTTCCTCTTTCTCGTTAGAATTGATAGTCACTTATAAGAGCAACTCTTTAGCTTCTTCAACAGAATTCTAGTTAGCTAGGCATGGTGGCAGCCATGCATGTTCATTTTGGTACCTTCCGAGAGGATTTTGATCAGTGAAAATCTAGATCCTTAATTTTTTTATTCGATAATCAATTTAGAGGGAGATAAGTGGACATATTTCTTACTTGGAGGAACTACTGGCATGTCTTCATTGACTTCAATAGGTTCTTTTTCTTGGTCACAAGTGAGTGTTCATCAAACTACCATTAATGGCCCTCCTCGTGTGAACCATTCTTGAAATCCCTAATTTCAATTTAGGAGCAATCAATTTATTGTAAAAAGAGAAAAAATACTTAAAATGGAAAGAGAAATAACATTAATTAATGCCCATTTATTAATTATTTTATTAAATAAGCCCCAAAAAAAGAGAATAAAATAAAAATAAAAATGAAGTCCTCGGATAAAACATTATGTTTAATGCTCAAGATGCCTAATTTCTATTTTCTTTTATTCTTCTACACTAGAAATAAAAATTGAATCTAATTACTAACTAGGTATAAGAAGACTTTACTAAGAATGAACTCAACTAACTAAAGAAAGAACTCATATTACTAACTAAATTATGGGCACCAAACACAAAATAACATGAATAAAATAAGAGAAGAGAGAACCTAGTTTTGATTTAAAATCTCAGCTAGACTCCTTATTTTTATCTAAAAGCAATTGTGTTACATAGGGTAACCGGATCAAATTCACTAGCCTTATACCCATCTTTTTAATGGCCTATGATAGTATGCCTAAGGCTCATCATTTTGTTCATAACACCCATTCTTCTTCTGAGATGGCTCTTTCTTCTTAAATAAATATTGAATTTTATTAAGTGCTTTTGATACATCTAAAATAATATGCATGTCTATTTTAACATTATGACAAGTCTCAAATATCTCTTTTTTATTTTTTTTCTTTTTTTAATTTTTCAGCCTTTCTGGGAAAAGAAGTTGGATCATTATCAATTCAAGTTGAACAGATTCTAAAATTTTTGGTACTTTATTTTTTTGTTCAAGCTTGTTAGTTTCATTCTTCGACTTAAACTCATATTTTGCTCATGACTCTTTTCATGAGGTGTATCTTGTGACTCTTTACCACTTTTGAGAGTTACGACCTTTATAAATTCTATTGGATTTACCTTTGGTTATGATAGTAAATGACTTTAAGACTTCAACAAATTTAAAGAGATTGCCATTTAATTCATCTAATTCTCCAAAATTTTCAATCTTATCTTTATCGCCTATTAAAATTATTGGGCATTAGCAATAAGTGACTTAACCATATCCTTAAGACATGTGCCTAAATTTTCATCATTGTGATATCCCAAAGACAATGCTCCTTGTTGGAAATTTTACAAATCCAGCTCCCTCATTTCATAGTTAAGACTTGGATAATCTTGCCACCTCGAATTGTAAATGTTTGCATATAGATCAAATCCTTGTTGTGATGAACTGAAAAATGTCCATACTACATTTACTTGCTCTACTTTTTCTTCTTATAGTGTTAGACATATATCAATTAGATAATTAGCTTATGTACATATCTTATATGCTTTAATGGGTTGAATTTTTGCAATTAGATCTTGCATTAAAGAGGATACATGAGAAATTTTGGACTATAAGGAAGATGTACTAACCTCTTGAACCTTTATCAAAGGTTCCTACCACGATTCAAAATATTATGCATTTGTTGCTATAATAATTATTAAATCACGAGCAACTTAGGGTGTCTTATTGATGATGGTTCCTCTACTCGCAATGTCCATCACCTTCCCTTCAATTGGCAGCATACCTTCATAAAAGTATTGGATCAAATTCTATTTCATAATTTTGTGTTATGGGCATAATATGCATAACCTTTTGAATCTCTCCTAATAACCATGCAATGTTTCCATGTCCTGCCTTATTGCATAAATATCTCTTATTATTTAGGTAGCTCATTTTGCTAGAAAAAATTTATCAAGGAACTACCTCACTATCTCTTCCTATATAGATATTGTTCTTGATGGCAACTAATAAAATCAATCCTTCACTACATTTATAAGAGAAAATGGAAACGCTCTTAATTTGATTTGTTCAAGAGTAACGCTTTATGGTTTCATACCATTATAAACAACATAAAATTTTTTAAGATGCTCATAAGGGTCTTCATTTTCAAGTTCATGAAATGTGGGTAATAGCCAAATTAATACAGATTTTGATTACAAAGGGACATTTAATTCTTCATATATAATATAAAGGGGAGTTAGATCAATAAGTTTAATAACCATTTGTCACAATGTTTGTTCATTAACAGCTATAGTGACTTCTTCAACAATCTCCAAATTTGTACTCTCATTAGTTATTTCTTCTCAATTTTTTTATTAAAATCAAGTTTTTTGTAACAAAAAATTGAGATATATACAAAAGAATCAAAAAAATATTTTAAAATCACTACCCAATAATGGCATCAAAATTTGATAGATTTCAAACCCAATAAATTAAAATCCTACTTTCTTGTAGTATAAATTTGTAGTAAGTAGAAGTACGATCAATCCTATAAAGAGTAGAAATTTTTTGATTCTTTTTTTAACGAAAACATTTTGAAAAGAATGAAATTAAAAACATAAAAGAGACTAAAAATGATTTGTAAAACATTTTAGATGATATTCACTTATAAGAGTAACTCTTATTTAGGAATATTAATTCCTTAAGTTACCACCAACTAAAAGTTAGAAAAATAATTCTAAACATAACAAGTCATATAGTGATTTATAATTTAAGGATATATGCAATAGTATCTTTTTATACACACACTAAAGTTATAATGAATTAATGTTTACAAGATTAAAGTAAATAGTAAAACATTTTATGAAATTAAAAGCACTTAGATCTCACATACCATAAATAAGGAACTTTGATCAAGCTTTCAATTGAGATTAAAAAGAGCCTAGCGTTTCATCATTGGCTCGAATATAAAAATAAATAAAAGAAAAACTAATCTAAAAATAAAATGGCAAGACTAAAAACTTGTATCTATAAAGGGAATAAGCCTCTCATTTATAAAAATTCTTAAACTAAAATAAATAAATAAATACATAATAAATAATTTCAAGGATAACAATTTTCTCTCCTTAAATAACTTTGAATCTAATCCTTAAACGAAAAATGTGAATTTTAAACTTCAATAACTAGTAATTTTGTAATGTATCAAAATTTATTCTTCTTATGTCCATAATTTGAGGTCATAAGCATCTTCTACTCCAAAAATTAGTTGAAAGTAGGTTTTAGCGTAATTTCATATCTTCATCCTAAAAAACCTATAAAATTTAGAAACAAACAAAAATCAACTGTTTTAAGGAATTTTATCTATAAAACAAACCTATTTATCATCATTAAATGTGCATAAAATATGTCATATTAAATCTAATTTTAGTCTTCAGATTTTGAATTACAAAAGATGTTTTATATTGTGTTCCCTTTAATATTACAAGTAACATGATACGTGATTTTAGTTGATTTTTTAAATTATTTGTATTTTTTACTTATCTTTATTGTAATAGATTGGTTTTTTTTTTAACAATTGTAATAGGTTGGTTTTAAATTATAATTTACTTTAAAATAACATAATTGATTTTCATTTCTTTAATTATAATATTATTAAAAGGAATATAGATAACTTTAAACATAGAGTAATGATTTATACAAATTCTTTTTCTTTTTGGAGTATGTATATTATATTTTTATATTTTTGAAACTTCAGAAGAGTATTTATTTCTTGTTTTTCAATAAAATTGTAAAAATCCTCATGAATAATTGTTGTTGAACTTACACAATAACAATCCAACATGAAAAGCATTTTATAAAAATTATATTGAAGGAATATTTACATAAATACTCGGCTTTTTAGTTTCACCTTTCAAAAATCGCGATCCAATTTTTTTCATTTTTTCTTTAATACTATTATTTTTCTTTTTCTCATTCCATCTTTCCCTATTTTCTCATCTATAACTTCTTCTTTTCCTTCATTTTCTCAACATTTTCACATGGTGACTGAGTTGTTAACTTGCCTAAAATGTTTCGCTACCATAGCATTATGAATCTACTTAGAGAAAAACAATCCTCTCGAAGGGCTTCCTCAAGGAATGTACATTCCTATGATAATGTTTTAATAGAGTCATCACTTTGTAAAATCAGAAAAATATGGTCACATAAATCCTAAGTAAATTGCTCAACCTAACCCTTTAGAGTTGGTTTGAATGGTTGGATCTATTGTATCTAAGTTGTATAATTATTTTTTCTATTTATTTAATTATCATATTTTCTAAGTTTATTTATGAACATTATATACATCCATGAATTATAGATTACAAAAATGGAAAAGTGATAAAGAGAAAATAGAAGATAAAAATAAAATTACAATAAGAGTTTTACATTCATAAATAAGAGAACAATAATCGTACATTCACAATACAATAATAATATGCTCATTAATAATAAGCAAGCAAAATAAAATTACCTACAAAATAAAGGTTAATTCACATTATAAACATAAACAAGGAGATAAAATATCGTACTAAACATCCATCATCAGATCATTGATATTCATAAAATCATAATAACAAACCATAAAGTTATGTTAGCAACTTTTCCATTATACAAGAGTTACACTAGTAAATAATTCATAATAAAAGAGTTACTAGTACAACTGTTTTAACAAAGAATAGTTATTAACTAAACTAAATAATAAACAACAATAGACAATATAATATTCAATTAAATCAAAATTCATTCATCAACCAAATCAATATTTCATGATATATGATAACATACATGGCAATAAATCACACATCTTAAACATCATACAATCACAATGGACACAGTTACAAACATATTTTATTATCAATACATCATAATAAAGCAATATAATAATTCTATTAGAAATAAGTTATACAAGCAATTACTTCCCTAAATAAAAGAGTTGTGTCAATAACCCTTTCATTAAAAAAAGAATTGCTAGCACAATTATTTATATAAGAAATAATAGCAAGCACAACTTTCAATAAAAGCAGAAACCAAATTAGACATAATATGAGATTTATAGTAAAACAATCAATTTAACATGTCAATAATCAATCAAAGAAATTATGAAAGGAGAGAGGGCATCTTTCCATAGAAAGGATATTAATCCTTTAAAATATTTTAGTAATATACGATTTTAATTGATTGTCTCAAATTTAATGGAAATGATTATTAGATAAATCATTCCATTAAATTGAATCATAAAATCAACAAGGAAAGAAATCACAATCTCATTATACATATTTCATAATGAATCTGACATGGAAACAATGAATATATTGTATATTATAGCATTATATCAAATCAGAAAGCGTAAAAGAGCCAATAAACATTCTAGAATTCAAAAGAGTTATTGCCATAATTGTTCTAGAGTATGAATTATGTCAGCAATTGTTCATGAAATAAAGTTGCACTAGTAACTTTTTTTCAACTTTCATGCAAGTCCTTGGGCTTACATGGTTCCTTCATTTCTTTATATAAATTTTCAAAAATAGAAATGAAAATTTTGAGAAATATGCCATCAATTCACACATTGATTAGGCTTACCTTTTGATGATTTGTCCAATTCTTTAAATTATTCAAAAATGAAAATACTTTTATGTATTTAAATCAAATTTAAGAGAATTTTAAATTTTAGAAAATTTTACTAATTAAAAATATATTATATAATTTGAATTTTTAAGAAGACAATTTCAAGAAAATAATTTTAAGAAAATTTTGAAACTTGAAACTCAATTGTGTATAAAAGCAATGTTAAAATATTTTTAAACTTTTTGCTTAATATTTCAAAATAGTCAAAAATATTCAAAACATTTAGCTATTTTTCCTCCCTTTTACAAAACAAAAATTATACTATTTATAGGAAAGTCAAAGGATTGAAAATCTTTGGCTTCTCAATATGGCAAAATTATTTTTAAAATCCTTTCATTAAAACTTGCATTTGCAACTCTTTAAAAAATTATTTGCATAAAAATTTTGTTAAAATTATTTGAAAATTAAGAAAAATTAGAAGATTTTAAATTTTTGGAAAAATAAACTGCATCATCATCAAGCAAAGAGGCTAGATAAAAATCAAATGTTAGCACACCTTTTTCCTAATTTTCTTACACTTTTCATTCTTCTTGTTATTCTCACCCTCCTCCTCCTTCCTCCTCCTCCTCTTCCTCCTTCTCCTCCTCTTCCTCCTCCCTCCTCCTTTTCTAGATCTACCCTTTTTATTTTTAATTATGATTTTTTTCCTTCTTATTGTTATTTTTTAGATTTAAACTCTTGATAATGAATTTTTTATTTATTATTGCAAGTAATTTTTCAAAGAATTATTCTTGTTTTATTATCAAAATTTATTCTTTTGTATTATAATTTTCTTCGATTTTTCTTTATTGAGATCCAGAAAAATAAGATTAGTTAGATATTTAATTTCTCTTTTACATTTATTTTGTTGTTGTTAGATTTTATGGTAAATATCATAATTTGTTGATGACTAGTGGTTCTTATACTAATAAAGAACTATCAATTATATTCAAAGTACACTTTATTCATCATCTTTTTTGTTATTGTCATCTCATTACTAAGAATTTTATGAAAGAAAATGATGTACTAATTAAAACTTTGGCATGGAGCTTCTATATATTCCTAAATTAAAGAACAAGAAGTAAATATTAAAATCAATTATGATATTCTAAGGAAGAAGTTAATGAAATATGTTAGTACAACTTAATTTGATGTTATAGTATTATGTTAAACCTTAGGTTTTGATGTATGAGTGACGTGTGAGTCAATTTAAGTTATTTGCAAGTTTTAATAATGTTTTTATGCTGGTATGGGCGTGCCAGATAGCTTAGTTGAGTGGTATGGCCATACGGCTGACTGTACCTTGTCAGGATTATTTTATTGAGCTTGGTACGGGCGTACCATTGGTTGGTACGAGCATACCATTACTCACAGAAAAATGGTTTGTCAGTAAACCTGTTTTGGTACGGGTATACCATTGGGTGGTACAGCCATACATGAGCTCGCAGAAAAATTGCTTGTTAGAAAAATTGGTTTGGTATGAGTGTACCAAATGATGGTACGATCGTACCACATTTCCCTCTCATTTTCCAACGGTAAAATTTAAATCAGTACAAGCGTACATGACTGGTACGGCCGTACGCGACCTTTAAGAAAGGTTTTAAAACACTTTCTAATTGCTATTTTTTATATAGAACTTTCATATCTTTCATTTCTTACAAATCGTTTTACAAAGCCTTTATTCCTTTGAGCTGCTATTGTCAATTGCAAGTAAGTTAGCTTGTATTTTGTGTATTAAGCTATCAAATACTTTCTTTCTAGTGTATTCCTATTTGTTAAAGCTAGGGTTTACTTTAGTGGGTTGGTGTGTGATTAATGCTTGGGGCATTAATTTGTATTTAAGAGCTTGTAAGGTTGATTTTGTAAAGGTTTGAGTGTGAGCCTCGAAAACACTGGGGTTTAGGATTCATTTGAAGAATCTGTGTTGTACATTGTTTGAGATTTACTGGAACCCTAAGTCGAGACTTAGGAGAAGTGGACGTAGGCAAGAGTTTTGGCCGAACCACTATAAACCGCATACGTGTTACCTTCCGTAAAGGGATTTTCATTTGGTATCAGAGGATTTGGTGCTCATTGTTGAGAAGAAGTAACATTCTTGAGCTAAAGATCCTATGGCAATAAGTGAGAGTCAATCATTTACAAGACCCCCATACTTCAATGGAACGGATTATCTATACTAGAAGCACCAAATGGGAGTTTTCTTGGACAATAGTGGAATTGAGCTATACAAGTTGATGGTGAAAGAGTACTTACCTCCAACAATCATAACTGATGGCATTGTTTCTCTTAAGGATAGGGATGATTGGATAATAGAGGAATTAAATGCAAACTTCTGGAACAAAAAGGCAATGAACATACTATATTGTACCATAAGTCATGAAGAATTTGATTGAGTATCACATTGTGTCGTGGTAAAGCAAGTTTGGACTACCTTGGAGACTCACCATAGAGGAACCAATCAAGTTCAAAACAAGAAGATTTAATTACTAACATATCAATATAAGTTATTCAAAATGAAGGCAGATGAGTCAATTTCTGAAATGTACAATCGACT
>CANYBF010519278.1:0-11493 GCA_948192965.1 Dalechampia spathulata
CATAATTAATATCCAAACATAACCTTAACTTTCCATTACTTCTAACTTTACTTTATATTGTACTTACCTTTCTTAAACCATACTTTATCATACAATAATATGTTAAACCTCTTCATTCAAAGCATTTGCACCTTAAGTGCAGGTTCACCTTGTTTCTAATCCTGTCTATAAACATTCCAAACCATCAATAACTTCCTTGCTTTATAAGACACTTCCTTTATAATTATTACATTAAGGTATTCTTTCCTTTTCTTTTGCTATATTCTTTGGATAATTCCATATTACATGGAATTCCTCTGTTCATACTGTACTCTATAACACATTAACCCATAAACACATTCATGCATCATTGCCAATGAATGCATTTTATGCATTCATCAATTATTTCCTATAACATATAAATAAAATAAATGCATATAGTGATGTTGTGAAAATCAGGATGTGACATGGCATATATATATTATGGCAAACATAATAAACCATCCACGAATAAAAATATAGAGGTTGGTGAAAGGGATCGAAGAAATAAGGGATACATACGGGATTTTAGGGGATTAATTATTACAGATCAATAATAATCATATCTTATTACACAAATATCCATGCATACAGCACTTTTGGGATGTTAAGTAATGTCCCCTTCTCCTCGGGTGATTTTTCCTCTCGGGTAGTATGAGCCAAAAATGCACGAATGATTAATATGCAAAAATAAACAAATAAATTCATTAGTAGCAAATGAATTTAGGATTTATTTGACTAGTCCAATGCCATATGAAAGCATGAACTAAGAGTCAAAATCTAGTAATTTTTGGCAATAAATCATGTGAATTTATACGAGCCAAATCGTAAAAATAAAAATAATTTTAAGCAAAATTATTTTTGTTTGATCATGGAAAATCAAATGGGAATGCTAACATCACATAATAGCAATTGAAGATAGCAACTCAACCAATTTGAATCCAATCCTATCAAAAATCATATTTATACGAGTTAAATAAGCCTTTAATCGTGAAAAATTAATTTTGAGGCCAAAATTAATTAAATTTTCCAGGGAACTTACGCGCGTATATAGTGCTATGTGTGCAGTACATACCATGATATGCGCCACACATCAGAAGCAAATCTGCAAGAAAATCAAATTTATCAGTATAAAAATGATCTACAGACAAAGTACAACAACTTTAATAAAGACAGTACCTTATTTTGAGTTCGAATCGGCCTCCGAATTGCAAATCAAACAATTAATTATGCAATTAACTTGAATAATCAATTTTAATGCTAAAATCAATTAGATCTGGACAATATTTGATGGATCCAGAAAATATTTGATGGATCAAAACACTAGAAGCATGGACAATCCCCTAATGTTGCTGGAAAAATCAGATCCGAAGCAAAAATGAGTGAAAAATGGCATTTTTTATGAAATCCGGGGTCTATGTGCGTAGCACATAGACCTATGTGTGTAGCACATAGACCTATGTGCGCCACACGCAGGCTATGTGTAGCACACATAGATGAAGGTGTGGCATACATAGCAAGAAAAATCAGAGAAAAATGAAGTTTTTCAGCAAAAACTCTAGATCCGAGTCAGATCTGAATAGATTTAAAGTGGAAAACGCATTTTTGACCCGTAGATGAGCATCCAATTTGAAAAATTAATTTTTAAAGCTAAAAATTAATTAGATCTGGAGAATATGTGATAGATCTAGAACACTATAGGCATTGGAAAGCCTCTGATGAAGCTAGATTCATCAAATCGGGGAAGAAAACAAGTGAAAACCAAAGAAATGGTATTTTCTGGAAATTTTTAGGGCTATATGCGCAACATATAGCCCTATGTGTGCCACACATAGGTTGTGTGTGGCGCACATAAGGTTATATGTGTAGCATATACCCTGCATAATAGTGACAGCATTAGCAACCAAAACCCAACATGATTGAAGCCAATCACAAGAAAATCAAGCCAAAAATTAGAGATTTAAGTAAAAATCCAAAGAAAATTGAAGAAAGTTGAAGATTTACCTTATGGTAGTAGGTTTTTCTTTAAGGTCTTGCTTCCAAACGTGATTAGGGAGCATAACTAGAGCCAATTAGTCTTTAAATCCTACCAATTTAATTAATTAAGTGCTTAATTAATTGAGGTATTATTTTAGCAGAGTTTTAGCTTGCTTTTTAGCAATTTTTGGAGTGAATTTTTCAGAACCCAAGCTCTATATTTATAGAGCCAAATTAAGGTTTGGTAAAATTGTAATTTTCAGTCTAGAATTTTAAAATTTTTAGGCTATGTGCGTTACACATAGTGCTATATACGCCACACATAGGGTGATGTACTGCGCACATTGCATTTTGACCCATTGCATGGGGCCAACTGTGGCCACATTGAGATGCATGCCTTGTACCCAATTAGCATCATTTTATGTGCTAAAATATTATGTAATGTAGCGCACATTCGATTTGGTCCCAAGAAGGTTCCCGACTAAATATCTTTTTTCGCTATGTGTGTAGCACATAGCATTTTGCCCCTATGTGTACCACCTTGTACGAGCAAAATGGGATGTGTGTCATATGTCAAATAAGCATTATTTGACATATTAAGATGTTTTGCAATGAAAAGTATTTCTGATTTGGTCCGGAAGGTGGGCCCTACCAAACGTCTTTTTTTCTTGCATAGTACGTGCATAGTGCTATGCACTAAATTCATTATGTTTGTGCATTATGCCTCGTACAGGTAAAATGCAATGAGTTTTAAATGTCAAATAAGCATTATTTAACATTATAAGGCGTGGTCATGTGCCCCATTTATGTAGGCCCCACCATACGAGCCTTGCATGTAGGCCCTATCAACATGTGGGCCCATAAATATATAGGCCCATCAATATATAGGCCCCGCCAAGTGGCTTTTTCTGGCAAATAATGCTATGTGCTCAGTGTGCTCTATTTATGCATTCTATCTCATTTGGGCAAAATGTAAAGTGTTCTACATGCTTAGAACACACAGAGAAAGTCCAACAGCATGTTCGTAAATTTGGGTAGACCTCAGGGACTGATCTGAATCGATAAAAACTCGAGATTGTGCAAGGGTGAAAAGTCAGGGTCAATAGTTTCCCCCTGATCAGGACCATTTTGAGGTGACACAAGAGCAAGTCATCAAAATGAGATCTAATCATAACATGAATTTTCATAAAAAGTAAAGAAGGTACCTGACTGATGCTCGCGTTGAGGCCTGATGCTCATGCTGAGGCTTGTGGTGTGCTTGTGTTGAGGCTTTACAGAGTGCTCACGTTGAGGCTTTGTAGAGTGCTCGTGTTGAGGCTTACAACTCAATTCTGTAATTGGGAGCCGGGTGCTTGGGCTAAAGGTGATCAATGTTGATCTATTGCTCATGCTGAGGCTTAGAAACCCAATTTTGCCACTAAGAGCTCGGTGCTCAGGCTAAAATGATCAATGCTGATCAGAGGTCTTCTGTAAGACCGATGGCTTTGCTGTGAGGCTTGAAATCATCTGTGATCTGCGTTCAGATGCTTATTGCTAGGATTTGGGAACCAAAGGCTTGGTTTTGTGATCGCTGCTGGATCAAGTGGTCAACTGTAGGACCTAAGTGACCATCTGCTGGGTTAAATGCGAGATTCAATCATCTGAAGTTGGCATTCAAATACCTATGGCTAGGGTTTGAGAATCAAAAGCTTAATTCAGTGATCTCTACTAGATTGGGTGGTTACTACAGAATCAAAAGTGACCATCTGCTGGGTCTGGGTGATCAACCATCAGATCAATTCTCGTGCCTTCAAATAAGTGTTGTCTATCTCCAAAATTTGCATTTGGAACCCTCTATCGGAATGCAACACTATCTAGTCAATGGCTTGACTAGTTCTGATCGTCTGTTGGATTAATTTCCTGTATGTGCTAAACATGGAAAAATAATTTATCAGTGAAATTGGTATTAAAATGGTCTAGGAAAAATACCTGAATTTTTGAGTATCAATCTGCTGCATTCTAATTGATTTTTTGGATTTTTTAGACGCTACGGGTCGTGAAAATTGGGCTCGATGGAGCAAACAACCTCTAAAAATTCTGAAATTTTTACCAAAGGCCTAACTTTTCATGTGCATTCTAATGGGAGGGTGGCACATATTAGTAGAGCTCCCATGAAGGTGGCAAACATTAGCAAAATTTACCATGTGCGGTGCACGTTCCATGATATGCTGTGCACATCCCTTGAAAATTTTTAAATTCCAAGGTTTCAATTTGAAAATTAGTTTATTTCCCCTCCAATACTTGATTTTCTCTCAATTCCTAAACCGAAAATTTAGCATTTTTCCGAAAATGGCCGGAATTAGGATACAACCGACCCCAGGACCCAAAATTGGTTTCGAGCTACGCTCTAACTGAGCATACGACCCATCACACTTACTTTGGGGCTCGTTTTGGTGATGCAATTATAGAGACATTCACCATAGACTCCCATCAGTCTCGAGCTCCTCATGAGAACGTGAGTTTTTCGTGTTTTAGCTCGATTTTTCAATTTTTTTGAAAGTTGAGTTTATGCTTGTTTTTATCATGTTTAAGCCACTGTTGGACTCAAATTTGGTGCTAGGTTAGCATTAGGCTTAGGTATGGTGCACATAAGGCTATGTGTGCCACACATAGCGATAGGAAATAGGCCGAAACATGCATTTTTTGGCCATTTTTTGAGGGATTATACATCTTTTCAGTTGATAAGCATGAATAGGCTGATTTTAGGGCTGCAGGTAGGAGCTCTGTACCTCTAAAATACTTTCTATATTCTATAATTCAGTCTAAAAGGTAATCTAAATTCTGTAATTTACAGAGAGAGCGAACACGTTGGGACTGGCAGCATCTGAGGGATCGGTGAATGGTACTCCTAATTGCCTAAGGAGATACGCGTCAGAGTATGCCAGAGTTGTTTTGGTCTATATATCTCTTGCTTTATCAATGTGGAAAAGAGATGTAACAGGTTCGTTATCACTGCAATGATCAAGCGATGGATGGATCCCACTCATACTTTCCACTTGCCTGTGGGAGAGATTGCTATCACCCCGAGTATGTTTGCTGGAATCACTGGGCTAGAGTATGTTGGGTTTCCTATTCAGTTTGATGCCAGACTGATGTCATCGCATTGGGCATATGGCACAATTTTTGATCTGTTGAGTGTGTCCCCCAGTGTGAGAGGTGGACACAGCATATCATATGACTGTCTTCGAGAGGCAGTACTGGCAGAGATGCTAAGCAGGACTATCTCTGCAGATCAGTACACCCATAGTTTTCTGCTATATATGCTGAGGAGTACTCTATTCAATGACAGTAGAAATAACATTCACATGTGCGTATTATGGGCCCTTCATGATTTGGAGGGATTGGATTTTTGTAGCAGGTAGTGCAGAGACCGCTTCATCGACTGCTGATAAGTCATGGAGGTAAGCAAAATTTTGCTGATTTTGATACCGTAGCATTTGCTTGAGTCTCACTGACTGTGCATTTTGACTTTACAGATCATGGTGTATGAGTTTGGACTGCTGCCAGAACCTGAGATCCCATAGGGAGTACCACTTGGTTTTCCCCCATCTACAAGCATGGAGCGCACCGCATCAGAGGCTCGATTATACGATGGATGAGTTAAGAGAGTATCTCAATGACTTGACCTTGGAGGAGGTAAGAAGAAACAATTTAATTAGCATTAAACTGTATTGAATTGGTTTGAGAAGTACATGAGTAGGTGTCTAATCTATCATCATTATCGGAATAGGTACGTCCCTATCCTTGGAGTAATATGTATCCGAGGCCAGAATATTTGACTAGCTCAGCGCATAAGGATGAGCATCATATGCTATTGGAGAGTCTCGAGGGTAGACTCTTCTATTTGGGAGAGCGCATGATTGACTGGCAACTGGGACCAGAGAACCATGTGGAGCTTGCTGCTCCACCACACGTGATGTTCTGGGCATCTTGCACTGATGTGGACCCAGAGGTGATAACTGGTTTGACTAGTATTCCTGGGCAAGAGCGTCTGTCTGAGTTACTAGTGGACTACCCTACTTTTATCCAGATGAGGCTGCTGGGGCCTGTGGAACTTTCTACATGCCGAGGTCAGCATGAAAGAGCTGGCGGGTCTAGAGTCATACCTGATATTTTTTGGGGTAGAGGTGGATGTCGTGGTTCACCGGTCGTTGGTAGTTCTCGAGGTAGTGGCTTCTCGATAGGATCTCGTGAGGTTCATGGTGGTGCAAATCCTCCAAGATCGATGTTTGATACTCTAGAAGTGCCCCCAAGATATGAGCACCCGCCAGACTTTATGGAAGGTCAGCTGATATGGCCATAAAATCCATTGATCTATACGTATGACGAGACTAGTAGTCCATATGAGACATCCTTTCTGGTGCCAACGAGGGATGAGACAGAGTTTTATCCACCAAAAACCACCCATGTGAGTACATGTGTTTTGTATTTGCTCCGACTTTAGTGGTCTTACATACATTTGACCTGTGCAGGTACCTAGGGATGCCATGGTTGATGCCTTGAGACTTTTGACAGGGTTGCACCGCTATTACACCTCTAAGATGTTGACTGTTTAGATGAGTACCTGTTATAAATGCAAGTGCATGGAAATGCATGAATGCATGACTTATATGCCTATATGAATATGTTTGTAGACAAGCAGGCAGTTGGGACTGCTACGCTCAGATGATAGAGCAGATGGGATGAGAGATTGCCCGGCTGACGGTGCATCTGGAATGATACAACATCAAGGTTTTGGATAGTCCCAGTCCTGATGATGACCATTCTGATGAAGATGATGCTTAGAGAAGACGTATCAGGTGGAGCTATCCTTGGTGGTGCATACAGCATTTGACTATAATGACCTATATCGATTGTATCCCACTGCCGGGATTCAGGCGTTGCATGCACTACAGTCCTGCTAGGATCTATCGTCAGTATGGCCATCAGTAGACTATACCTCAACTGATAGAGTTTGAGGGAGGAAGGCTGGTGCCTCGCTTTATGGAGCATGTGGAGAGGACATGGCCTCGTCGCCGGATAGTGCTGGTGGAGATTCCTGGAGCTAGACCTGCCATAGATGATGAGTACAAGCTGTAGATGCTGCGCCATGCCTGAATCCTATACTACAAGACATTATTAGACAATAATATGGCATGTAATAAAGAAAGATAGCGCTTTATGTTTGAGATTTGTATTACTTATGGTTAAGTTTACGAACATGTATTCCATTTACATTAATAAGATTAAAACATTTACATGAAAAATGTTAAAATTGACACAGAAGTTCTGGATGTGCATCAAACTTAACCCCTGTTATTGACCAGTCTCGTGTGAGATTTTTTGATCAACTATTTAACACTCTCCTTTTGCCTCTAAGAGATCTATTTTTACATCAGTCGTCCAAGTAGATTTATAACTCATCGAGCGAATACTTTTCTTTTGCCTTAACTTCTGCATGAACTACCTATGTAGGTTTTCAGCTCATCAGGCTTTTCATTTTTATTTCACTTTTTCTTTTGCTCTTTGCTTTAGATAAAATACTTCTTCAGCCGATCAAGGTTGACAAGTTCTGAAAATTCATTGCCTTCCAAATCTGAGTTACAAACAGCGCCTTTGGAGAGGATCTTTTCAATTAGGAATGGGCCTTCCTATTTAGGTTTGAATTTTCCATGAGGGTCACATATAGCTTATCTAACTTGCTTCAAAACTAAATCACCTTCCTATATGGCAACAAGCTTGACTTTTCTATTGAATGCATTTGCCATGTATTTCTTGTAAAGCTGTAGGTGATAGAGAGCCTTCAGCCACTTCTCATCAATAGTAATTAGCTATTCATACCTAGCCCTTTTCCACTCAGCTTCTGGCAACTGAGATTCCAGGATGGTACGAAGTGATTTCAGCTCTACTTCGATTAGCAATACGACTTCTGTCCGTAAACAAGAGAGTAGGGAGTGGCACCTGTAAGACTCCTTACAGTGGTTTTGTAACCCCATAAAGCAAATGGTAGCTGCTCGTGCCAGTCCCTGTAAGTTCTCACTATCTTGGCAAAGATCCGCTTGATTATCTTGTTAGCCGCTTTGACTGCCTTATTAGCTTAAGGGCGGTAAGGAGAAGATTGATGGTGCTCGATCCCATACTTTTCCAGTAAGTCAGCAACTTAGCCCTAGAACTACACTCCATTATTTGACACCAAGTGATGCATTACCCCATATCGACATATGAGATTTTTCTCTATAAACTTGGCAACCTGCTTTACCCCTAGTTTACTGTAGGATTCAGCTTCTACCTACTTAGAGAAATAGTCAGCAACCACTAGTATGTACCGATGTCTGTTGGATGTGTTAGGATGAATCTCACCCATGATGTCAATTCCCTAAGCTGAGAATGGCCAAAGCATTATCAAATTCTACAATTTGACTGGTGGTAGGTGACTCAGATCTGCATGAATCTGGCATTCATGGCATCTCCGCATAAATTGTATGCAATCTGTCTCCATGGTGATCCAGAAATATCCTTGACATAGGATTTTCCTGTAAAGTGTGAATCCATTCATGTGAGACCCATATATACCACTGTGTACCGTTTCCATAATTGATTCAATCTCCTTCCCTGATATGCATCGAAGTCGTAGACCATCCGATGTTCTTCTGTAGAGAACATCCTGATGCCAGGTAAAGTTGGCTGCTAGTCTACACAGGGCTAGCTTATCAGTTCTATTGGCTTCTTCTGGATAAGTACCAGTCTTCAAAAAGTTCATAATATCTGCATACCATAAGATTTCATTTGGTTGGTCTAATGCCATAACCCATTCTCCCTCGTAGCAAGGAATCCTTGACTGCTCGATGAATACAGGTTTAACTTGAATTTGCGGTCGCTCACAGACTGAAGCCAATATGGCCAAGGCATCAGCCATCTGATTCTCCTCACGTGGTATATGAATAAACTGGCAAGAGCTGAAATTGCAAATCATAAGCGTCATGTATTCAGTATAAGGCTTGAACCTCTCTTCTTTGACATCCCACTCGACCGTGGATTGGTTAATGACGAGCATTGAATCACCAAATATCTGTACATCTAGGGCATCGATCATTAGCAATGCTTCTAACCCAAATAAATATGCTTCATATTCAGCCATATTATTGGTGACTGGAAAGCTCAGTCGCTTAGAAAGCATAATGAGTTCACCTTCAAGAGTGACTAACACAACTCCTATACCTGCACCTCTTCTGTTGATTGTGCCGTCAAAATGCAACTACTATTTTTGGACATCAACTGCCCCTAGGTGCTCATTTGGGAAGTCCAGTTCAAAGGTTTCAGAGTCATCCATCGGCCTGGATGCTAAGAATTCGGTAATCGCTCTGCCTTTGATCACTTTGGTTATCATGTACTGCACGTTAAATTCTAATAATAGGATCAGCCACATGGAGAGTTTCCCTACCAGTGAAGGAGCTGCATACAAGTACTTCATAGGATCAACCTTGGAGATTGCCTGAACTTAGTATGACTACAAGTAGTATCTGAGTTTCTTGGTGACCCAGACCATAGCCATGCATAGATTCTTAATAGTGCTAGATTTGCATTCAGTTGGTAGTAGCCTCTTACTCAGGTAGTAGATAGCATGCTCGACTCCAGTTTTGTTCTCCTGAGCCATCATAGCAAAGTTCAAATACTACTTTATACAATTTGAGTGTACTAGGCTAATTAGCCATGTAAGGCCATACTATTTTATACTACTTAGTGTTCAAATATAAAAGCTATAGATTAGTACTTTATGCAAATAGAGATGGGTGTGTCATTTATCTATTCATCATCACCACCTATTTATCCTTCAACTAAGCTAGGGCTATTGTATATCTCGATGTTATAGTGCTACAAGTAGGTAGTTAGCTGGGCGATCTCCTTACTTATCTGCTAGGTCATCCATGCATAGCAGCTCTAATCCTTCTTCTCAATACATTGATGAGTCTACATTGCATAATCATATAGCCATGTAAGACATGCATACATGCATGAACATAATCATAATAGGTATATACTTGAAGCTCTAGCATCTTAACATTATGATACTGTATAATCCTATTAGCAGCTGAGTCACGTCAACTATCACATCCTAAGGCACTTGCATGGGTTAAAGATAATCAAATCAATAGAATCAAAAGCATGTCAATACATAGAAACTACTTACATGAGTGTTATTTGGTGGTGCGAAAGCTATCTTGTCTCTCATTGACACCAAGAAGGCCATATCACATGGATAACCATGCTTATCATAGGTGTGTATATAGGGGTTTCACAGCCATAATAACTACCTTGATAAATTTTTGTAAGTACTTGAAGTCACATGGTATAATAAGAATGATAACCTCAGGCTCTAGAGGCATCACTCTAGCAATTGTATGGTATATCCTCTTTAAGGCACTACCACCTTGTGAGCTCTTGATAATGGATAACTTGTGGGAACCTTTCTTGCCATTGAAGTGACCAGGTCTACCACTAAATGCACTAGCTACAGTGTTTTACCTTCTACAAGTGGAAAACTCCACAGGCCTTAGCAGTTGCATCTATATGAAGGTTTGGTAATCTACTAGTGAATCTAATAGATGCTCTCGCATGGGAATGCTAATTAAGGTAGCTACTACCTCTAGATTCAAATTAGAGCACAATGACTAATAACATAGTGTAGGGTAGTGTAATAGGCTCTACATATCCTTCCAACCCTAATTATTAGTCGATGACTTACTCTCCCCGATAGAGGAGTTACCACGCTGGCCCCTTTGATTATTATGTGGTGCTCATCCTTACGAGTTGCGATAGTCATGTACTCAAGATACAAGATCATATTACTAAAGGATTAAGGTAGACCTCTCAAGCAATAACTAATTAATCAATTAGAAGTATGCTAAAGTACATTCTAAACTAATTGCATTTAATATTATACTAATAAAGTTATTTATTTTTGGTTACCTGATCCCAAGTCAAGTTATTGAGGTACTCCCTCAACTCATCCATACCATGATTAAACCTTTTACATGATATTTACCATGCCTATGTAAGGAAAACCAAGAGGAAGCCTACTTAGGATTTCATGGTCTAGTAGTAACCTAAACTCATAAGCCATGATTTGTAAGGTCAATATAGTTAGGAACAAACTAGCAAGAGTTACAATAAATTGATAAAATCAACATAATTCTACTCTTCTCGATGACTTACAAATAGTTGATGAATTTATCTTTGCACTACCTGCTATAAAAATCCACCCTTTACATCAAATGGGCTAAGGCGACATTACCTTAACTTAATTTATCTACTACAATTAGGTCACACAGGGCCTATAGCATATATGTTAGTGTATGCTTTAGAGCATCATGTGTATTTGTACCATACATTTTTCATTAATAAAGGCATTATTCATTATATAGTACAATGTTTTGGATGAACTTGTTTTACTTGGAGTATTAAACTATATATTGAAGTCCA
>CANYBF010519345.1:0-37103 GCA_948192965.1 Dalechampia spathulata
AAAGAACGAAGGACATCTGCATTGAATGTAAGAGTTACTATCAAACTGTCGCTTCTAATCTCTAAACTGTTTTCTCTGTGTTTTGATGCAAAGATCATCTTTTGGTTTGTTGTTTTAAAATAAAAATTTTAAATTTCTTCCGCTACTTAATCACTACATAAACCAACAACCTTTCCACCATCAGTATATGTGTTGTCCCTATACGACGTCTTTTGATATATGCTTACGTATCCCTTGTAGTGTGTACCGTGATTTTCCATATGGAAGGTCGTTGTATATACTACGGGAGCATGTTACTTCAGGTATGGGCTGGGTGTGACATGTTTAAGTAGTTGTCACATCCACGTGAGTGATGTGTCTGGTATGCGTATAGAGGTCTGTATGCATATGTGTTCCATTATACCATGTTGTATTGTTGCGATGTATTCTCGGTATTGATCGTATACATGTATGTATGTATATATGGATATGTACTATCGATTATGATTGTGCTTTTGATGCTGTCACCTTATTGGGAAGCGTGACTTCTTGATTGGATGAGGGACAGTGATATGATTGTGTTTAGGACTGTTTTAAAGTGTTTTCAGCAGGTACCAAGTGAGTAAGGATGAGTGGAGCCTTTATTGTGGATTTATAGGTGGCCGTACAGGCGTATGGATACTCGTACGAGCGTACCAAGTTTCCTGGAGACGATACAGGCACACCAAGAGGTTGTATGGCCGTATGAGTATCCTGTTGTAAATCCTTATTCTGTCTTTGAGAAAAATACTCCTAACATTATACAGTCTGTTAAAAGGATAATCTCTAAAAAAAACTCCTTGTGTAAAAGAGTATATACAGTCTTCTTCTCTTGCTTAAAGTACTTCGTGCTGCTACTTCTAAACAGTACATTACTATAGAGATTCCTCAACCTCTTATTTCTCAGTGGAGACAACAGCAGTATACACATCTTCACTTCGGTACTATAAGACTTGTTCTTTCATACCATGGAAGAAAAGGTCTTGGTGTAGTAGCTCAACTTTCACTTCTTGATACTCGCTACATACACTTTGAAGATGCTGTGATTGGAACAATAGCCACTACTCTCAATGCTAGCAATGTAGTGCTAACCTTTTTCCCTAATTTTAATGTTTCTCTTGCAGATCCACATCTCCCTCACTTGTTAAAGCTTCAGGTACAGATCACTGGTGCAGAACAAGTCTCTGATTCCATAGCAACCACTGTTCATTATCAGATAGTTTATTGCCTTCAAAATCATGCCATAGATCTTCAGTCTCACCATCTGACATCTAATGAAGCACTGTACATTTTTACTGATGGTACTTCACCTACCATAGTACAGGCTCCTAAGCAACTTCCTCGGCATGAGTTAGAACACCTTATTCCTTTGGAATGAGTAACTAACTATGAGAAGCTCCACCAGCAACCCAAAGTAGTTCAGAAGCAAGATCTGGTCTTTATACGCCAACATGATGGCTCAGTAAAGACTATCTTCACATCTCCTCCAGTTCATCGATTACAAGGATCTTCATCTTCTTCTACAGCTCCATCTGCTCCTCCCCAGCAGATCTCTATATGTCAACCTTATGAAGCTCCCAGGTCTAAGATTCCTATTGCAGGATTTGATCCTTATGGTCATCATATCTATGTTGCTAGGATCAATGGTCACTTTATTTGGGATACAGATCCCTCCATGTGTGATGAAGGTTGTTCTTGTTGTGATGACTATGATAGTGACGATGACTGTTTCCTTGCTCCAAAGCCTCAACCTAAAAGAAGGCCCAGATATTTAAGCCCATGTTCTCAGAAGTCTTACAAGTTATCTGGCCCAGATGATCCTTTAGGCTCTGGCCCTTGGATAGGCTTACCTCCTATTAAGCCCATGACAAATAATGAGTACTATACTCGTTGTCTAGAAATTCTGGCTCAAGAAGGACTTCTTCAATATCCTCCTCCTCCTGTATTTTATTCTTGCAAGATGGATGCAGCTCATCTCCAGCAATCTGTAGTTCCTCCCATCATAGCCATGAACAATGAAGATTTTCCTCCTCTGACCAGAACGGTGAATCCTCAGACATATGTTACAGCTACTCCTTATGTGGTTCCGACTACTGTTCTCCCTCAGAAGAAACTCTTAATTGGCAGTCTCAAAATTCTATCTCCTAAAATTATCTCCTCAAAACCATTGACCAAAAAGCTAGACCAGTCCTTAGCCTCTACTATCCACATTACAAACCAACTCACTATCTTCCAAGAAACCTCTTAAACCATCCACATGCAATTAACACAAGAGGTTAACTCACTTGATCAAGAACTTAGACAGATGTTATCCACTCCAGAAAGATCTCCTTTGTTTGCACAAAAGGTCTAAGAGATTGAATCTCTTAAGAGACAACTTAAAGAGATTGAGTCAGGATACTCTCTGTTTAGACCACAGCCTAAACCCTTACAACCATACACCTTTCCTACCTTTTCTAACCCTTCACCTAAACTGTTCAATGCTCCATCATTGTATTCTACTCCTTTCCAACCATCATACCTATCATAAGACTATCCTAAACAACAATACTTCCTTGCCTCAGATCTTGCCAAAACACTTAGGCCTCCAGCTCAAACACCATCCCAAACACAACCCAAATCAAAACTAAAAGCCCAACTATCATCCAGTGAACCAAAAGACAAACAGCCCATGTTTCCTACCCAAAACATGAATACTACCTTGTCAGATTTTGAATCTTCTGAATCTGAACTATCTAAGTTCACAGATGACTCTTCGTTTGATGAATTTCAACACATGGATGTTACAAAAATGCTGATGAATACTATGACACCCATTGTTGAAGAAATGGATGATTCAGGAACTACTGGCCCTAATCTTAATCCTCCTCGAGGTCTAAATGTTCAATCCACAACCAAGCCCATCACAGGCCCATGGTTTACTCTAGATGATCTTCCTCCAGATCAATGGCGTTCTCAAATCCTAGAGTTTAATGCTTGGATTGATCTTCAGATGAATCAGCCCGGTGTAACTTTATAAGCAGTCCTTACTGAATTCATAACTTGGTTCATAAGTTCTCTTCGTGAATGGTTCCAGAACCTTTCAATCTATGAAAGGACTAACTTCATTGAAGTCCAGTCAACAGACATGGCTCTTAATGGAATTCATTTATAGTTCTTGGGTGATTATACGTTGATCCACAGATAACGCAAGCAGATCTTCTTCGAAAGAAAGTGTTGTTCTAATAATCATAAAGATTTAAACTTCCACTACAAAGAAATGTCAAAGATTTACTATGAGATCGGTGGAGTCCATGATCCTAATCTGAAGTACACATTCATCAAGTCCTTTCTAGATGAAATTCATGAAAGTATCTACAATCTCATCCATGAGACTGGTAAAGATGTTTCTCAAATCACTCTTGGAGAAATCTAACAGTTCATCCATGCTAGTATTTCAAAGCTTTGTGCACAATAGCAGTTATTCAAGAAAGTTTCAAAGGGTGATGTTAAACTTTTGGAGGCTTGTGACAAAACACATTTGAAGATTAAATGTAAAGATAAGAAGTGTGTTTGCCGATCCAAGAAGTCCAATCATTTCAAGAAATACAAGGCCTCTTATCATAAGAAGCAGTTCAGGCCCAAGAAGTTCAAATTCTTTAGGAAAAAGACAACTCAATCCACTAAATCCAACAGATGTTACATTTATGGACAGAACAGACATTTTGCAAAAGCTTGTCAGTAGAATCCAAAGAAAATAGCTCAGCTCCTCCAACAAGTTACAGTAGTCACACCAACTACAGAGCATGATCTTGAGTCTATATATAGTGAGGATGATCAACCTTCTTCAGACACAGTCTTCGCTCTTCCTTCTTACTCTTCAGACTCAGATTCTTCCTCTCTCTTCCTCCTCAGAATTTGATTTTCCTTCTATCAACACCATGACTTCACTTCCTCTTACTTCTCTCAAATAAGAAAGGTTTAACCCTGATTTTCCTCATCTTCTCCCTATTCAAGAATATAGGATACCTTACTGTTCACCGTCTAATACAGCTATTTTATCCATAACTTATCCTAGCCACATCAGTCCACCTCTTAGTGAACCTAACTCTCCTTTTCCTAAGGAACCTTCCTCTCTTTTGTCTGATTCTAGTGCCTTATCTACTAAATCAGATGACTCAGATGCAACCACTTAAGCTCATCCTTTACCCTTAGTGTATTGTAAAGTGTTCTCTGGTAAATATGCTAAACCTATCTCAGCCGTTGCTCTCTTAGATACAGGATCTTCAGCAACCATGATTAATCCAAGATTACTTCCAGATCACTGTTGGAAGAAAAGTCCAAGGAAATTTTCTACAGTCTTTGGTGAACTCTATGAGACACCATTTGAGTCTTATCATAAGATTGGAATATAGTTCTTCTCCAAGTGTACAATCTGGATAAGAGTTGTAGGCTCTAATCTTTTTAGTAGAGACATTCTTTTTGGTTTTGATGCTTATAATCAAGCTAAGAGTCTCAGGATTCTTCCTAATGGCATCAACTTTAAAGGAAAACAGAAACCTTATACTCATATCCCTCGGTTATGTGCTCTTACTTCTTTACCTCCTGATTTCTCTTCTTTTGAAACCCTGCTTAAACCCTATTGTGCAGATTCTCATAAAACCTTTAACCATCCTTCTCCTCTGTACAAAAACCCTGACTTTTTCATCACTCTCCCTTTTAAACTTAATAAGGACATTAACCCAACTAAAGCCACCCATCCAGGTATGTCTCCTGTTGATTTAACTCTTGCTACTGTGGAACTTAAAGAGCTATTGGACCAAGGCTTAATCAAGCCAACCCAGTCTCCCTGGGCTTGTCAGGCTTTTTATGTGAATAAGCATTCAGAAATAGTACGTGGAAAGAAAAGACTCATCATCAACTATGCCCCACTCAATCACTTCCTGGCTGATGATAAGTTTCCTCTCCCAAGGATTTCCACTCTCCTCACATAGATTAAACATGCCAAGTACTTTTCAAAGTTTGATTTGAAATCTGGTTTCTGGTAACTTGCAATCCATCCTGAGGAATGCTATAAAATGGTTTTCTGTGTGCCCAATGCATAATATCAATGGATTGTTATGCCCTTTGGACTGAAGATAGCCCCTTCAATTTTCCAGAAAGCAATGGTTTGAATTTTCCAGCCTCTTCTTCACTCCTACATCATCTACATTAATGATATCCTCCTCTTCTCTTCCACCATTGAAGACCACCAGAAACTTCTCAGGGAATTCCATTCTCTGGTTCATTCTTATAGTGTCATGCTCTCAGAAAAAAAGTCCTACATTGATCAAGAAGAGATCAACTTTCTTGGTCTCATCCTCAGAAACAGACAATACATGCTTGGCCCATACCTTATTGAACAAGTGGCTACATTTCCAAAAACAGAACTCAAGAGAAAACAGGTTCAACAGTTCCTTGGTATGATCAATTATATCAAGGAATTTCTTCCTGAAGTAGCCAAACATACTTGTCATCTCTCAGCCATGCTTAAAAAGAATGCCCCATAATGGATAAGCATACAGACATAAGCATATAGATATAAGCAATAAGATAACTCAAAGTCTTGGCAGCTGCTCCTCTTCCATTGGTAATTCCAAAAGATGACAGCACTCTTATCCTTCAAATAGATGCTAGTAATACAACATGGGGTGCTATACTTTTAGAAAAGCAAGGCCATGATGAATTTCTGTGCAAGTACGCCTTAGGCATGTTTTCTGATGCAGAACTCCATTATCACTCCATGATAAAAGAAGTCTTAGTTGTCAAACAAGGAATCAAAAAATTTGAATTCTTTCTAACCTCAAGACATTTCATTGTCAGAATGGACAATTCTGCTTTTCCAAAGATTCTTGAGTATAAAGGTAGACATCTTCCTAACAGGCATTTACTCAGACTCTCTGAGTGGTTTTCCAGGTATGACTTTGAAGTACAGCACATTAAAGGAGAAAAGAATCTTATCCCAAATTTCCTTTCTCGACTTTCAAAGCCATTACCTTCTGTCTCTTCCCAAAAATCTAAAGACCCTTATCCCTTTCCTTTCATTATGATGGTCCTACCTCATACACCAGAACACCATCCTAATCTGTCTCCAAATTACGATGTCCCACAAATTGAAACCTGGACCCACCAAGAAATCATGAATACTTACAGCAGTGTCAATCCTCGACCCCATGATTTCTGTACTCTTTTCCCTTGGATCCAAATTCCTATCCTATCCTCCAACTTTCCACATAACCAATTTGAATTATGGTACCTTTGGTGTCTAACCACCCTTTACCATCAACCTATGGAAATTCCTCTTTTACCCACTTTGTGGTGGCTAAACAAGGACAGATATTCTTCCCATCCTCTTTAGATCTTCTTAGCCTGGTTTCAGCCCATTTCAGCTTGGACCACATCTCTCCTTTGATGGATCAGAGATGAAGAATTATTCACTCATCAGGATTTCACTATGGCTCAATGATACGTAGCTATCATCTTTCTTCACAAAGGCTATATCACTCCTGACTACATCCAGCTTACCATTACTCATTGGCATAATTTCCCTAATGCTTTTCCTGGAATTGATCACCGTGATAAGTATTACTTGAAACACACAGCCAATTTAGCTAATAGAGTAAACAATCTGAGATTTCCTCTGCTCAGTATGCAGTTTGATGAAGAAGCCTTCCCTGATGATAATGCCCATGGATCAGTTTCTAGCTCCCAGTTCTTTGATATAACCCAGATCCATAATCCCCAAGCTTCACAGTTTCAGGATCTCAACCAGATGATACTCTAATAGACCCTGCAGATATTCCTTCCATATTTGCCAATAATATCAGGTCTTACTCTCAAGCCTTTGATGAGATATTGGAAAGAAGAAGAAGATAAAGAAGATAAGGTTACTGGTACTTAAGTGGTCTTGCCAGACCCACCAGTTAATGACCTTTCATATCTTTGACAAATCCAAAAATGCGTTAGGTCACTTTTAATAAAGTTTTTACTTTATGTCACTTTGTCATAAATTTGGCCATGATAAGATTCCTTCTTATCCTTTACCAAAAGGTTTTTCATCTTGTTGTAATAATTAGATGTATCTTTAGAGATAAGGCCTATCCTTATCTTTTATGTGTTTAATTTTCATTGGTTGTTCAAAAGTAAGTTTTCGATAGGTAAGGCTCGACCTTGCCTATAAATATGTAAACTCCTTCACTTAGAAAGGCACCTCTGAATTATGAAATAAATCTTATCCTTTTATAATCCTCCAATAACTTTCTAATCTTTCTCTTATACTTTCAAACTAAAATAGTTGATATGTCAACTAAGTCTTCATCATCTTGTTGATCCTTACTAGTTCTTATTTCTTACAGAGATAGTTTTTGGGTTTGTTTTGCCTTCTTTCATGATCTCAAGTTCTTTGTTGATGCTTTAGGGCTTGATATGCTCCTTATTATGTTCTTATGAGATGCTTGAGGCTTACTATTCTGAAGCCTAAAGAAAGTACCGTGAAAGGGAAAAGGAAAAGGTGTAGATGGAGAACAGCCTCTCATATGTAGTAAGGGTATAGATCTAGAGTTCATACCACTTTTACATCTTCAATTGCAACTCGAGGGTTAAGATTTTTGGTTCAGACACTATTAACTTTCACTTTCTATGAATATGAAATAGCTTTTCATAGTCTGGGCATATGAAATAGCTCTTCAAAGGTCTCTGTAAGGATCATTGCCCCCTAGTGGTATCAGAGCATACTTTACCTTTAAAAAGCCAATATCCCATAATGTTTTTTAGATTTTTGACTTTCCTACTCCTTTCTTCTATAAATACCCTTTGAGTATTAGATTAAAAGGGATATGAATTTGGCAAAATTAGGAAAGACTACTAAAATCATATCTCACTTAATTAATCATATAATTAACTACTTAATTAGGTGAGTAGAGATAAATTAGTCTCACTTAGATCCTTAACAACTTCTAAAATCAAGATTAGAGGGTCATTAGCATTTTTTAATAATTAAAAGGCTCATTCCTCTTCTCTTCTTCTTTTTTTATTTGATTTTTGCCATGGATTTGGTGATTTTGATTAATTTTACTTGAGTTTTGAATGTTATAGTAGCATTAAAGTTCTATTATGACTCTACATGATCTATAATAGTCATATACATTGCCATTTTTCATGATTTTGCCAAAAATCATCAATTTCTTCTTGCTAGAAGTCAGATAAAGAATTGATTTTCCAACTTAATTTCAATTTAAATGTAATTTGAATTGGTTTTGATGCAATTTAGATGATAAATAATTAATTAAGAAAATAAGTTAAGTCTAGATGATGATTTTGAAAGTTTTTTAATTATTCTTATAACATTTTTATGACCCAAATCAAATATTTTATCTAGAATATATTTTGAAATCTATGATGTGTGCTGCATATCATTATTGTTCATGTGATATGTGGTGAACATTGCTGCTATTCACATGGCATGTAGTGAATGCTATTAGACATATGGCACATGTCCTACTTTACAAAATCAAAAATAGTTATTTTTTGCCCAAAAATCATTTTTAAAGCTCATTTTAAAGCTTTTTAGGACCTATATAACATTAATTTAAGCTTATACATAACTTAAATAAATTAAATTGATTCCCAAAATCATCATTTTATTCTAAGAATGTTTGATTGTATTTTTACTGCTTATGCATTTTTGTTCATACATTTTTAAATCATGTAGCAGTAAGTCACCCATATCCAAACTCTACAACTTAGCCTCAAATATGGCAATTATAGTGGGCTCTAGCTCAAAGCAATCGCTAATGAGATTAGCAATGTTATCAAAGCATCATCAAAGCTGATGAGAGATGAGGTGGTAGCAACCTTTTTATATTCTATCAAGGTTGACAAATCATAAACATAACAAAAGATGGTGAACTACTAATCAAAGAAATCATTTGGGTTAGGAAACTCATAAGCTTGATCTTACTAGGTCTCCCCTCAGATGAAAGGAACCATCTTACACCCCTCTAGCTTATTTAAGGTGTAAGTTTTAAACCCTTGCAGTATCTATCCTCCTATATAGCTATAATGATGTTGAACTCTACCAGACCTTACTAGTATCGACCCAATCCTTTACTAGGAATAAAGTGCATGTTATGCAACATTCTCTCTGCAATGGGTCTCAGTTGGTACAACCATGACTTAGATTCTCAAATGGAGTGATATGAAAACCAATCATTAATGGCAGATCTTCCCTAATGCAAGCTAAGGTAACCTCATCATTAGTAATAATGGTCACCACACCCTCCTAATGGATGGTACACCTCCTAATGGATGAAACCATGGTCGACCCAATAGCAAAGCAAAGGACATTGGAATGTATAGAATTATGAACTCCATAATTGACTTGATTCCAAAACATGATTAGGGATTCAAGTAAGATTAATTACTTTTTAAAGCCTAATTAAGAACTTAATTAAATGTTTAATTAATTAACAAATGATTTTGGTAAATTTTGGTCATAATTAATAAAATTTAGACCTCCCTCCCATAAAAATATGAGCCATATTTATTTATAGGTAAGGGTGAGAGTTTGCCAGAATTCAATTATGAATGTGGGATTCTAGAAATTTTGGAGTGATATGTGCAACATGTAGTGTTATATGTACAACATGTAGTAAGATAGGCTTCGCATATCAGAATCTGAAAGCTATGTCCACCTTACATATAGAGTACCTTAGGATGTGCATGTCACACCTGAATAGTGAAACCATGCTCTCGTAGAATGATTAATACAAATTATATAATTAGAAATTTATTAATCACTCTACAAAGGTTTTGTAAAATTTCATGTTGATGAGGTCTATTTGGTATATAATTATGAATATTTTTTTAATTACCTATGGCTTCATATTGTTACATGTTCGCATAAATTGTCCACATAAAATTTATGGTATGCTATTAAACATCTATTGTGTGTGTGTATGTGTATATATATATATATATATATATATATATATCATTCATATAATCTAAAAAAGCTACATAATTGGTAATTTTAGCATCTCTGTTGATAAACAAGCATAAAATATTTTAATGGCATAATTATATAATGATAATTGCATAACCAAATACATCCACTAGAAATACATTATACTCTCAAAAGTGCATTATAAGGACCATAGAAGACTTAGAGTATCTTGACTATGCTGGTGCCTCTTTGATCTGGTCACCCCTTTGAACTACTCTAGCCTGTATTCATCAAATAATAAATGTTGAGTATAAAACTCAATGATGA
This sequence comes from Dalechampia spathulata, assembly GCA_948192965.1. NCBI lineage: Eukaryota > Viridiplantae > Streptophyta > Magnoliopsida > Malpighiales > Euphorbiaceae > Dalechampia > Dalechampia spathulata. The sequence continues at coordinate 10,307 of CANYBF010519345.1, forward strand.
CTAATAATAATTGGATTATGAATAAAAATCAATTATCCTTTTATAACAAATTTAAATAATTAATAAAATAATTCAACGAATAAACGTAGCAATTTATCATAATAAATATAATAACCAATGAAATTGTATAATCAATGATAAATCATCATTATAATAATACTATGTGAATAACTCTTTATATCATACATCATTTTCATAGATCAACCAAATTATCACTTATATATCAATAAAGTGACAATGATATGTTGTATGTCAACAAATGCAAATATGAATTGCATTCCGCCTTTACCATTGCAATGATATGCTATATGATGTTGAATGCAAATGTGTATTGCATCCCTCTATTTTCTATCCTTTTATAATTTCCTTGCAATCACATCAATCTTTGTATTTGATTGTGCACAATCTATACTGGGTATATTTTCAATCATTCTATTTTTCCTAGTATATCTCTATATTTTATGTATTTTCTCTATTCTCTATATCTATATCATATAAATATATAAGTATATTAGTGCTACCCTTATTTCACCCCCTGTGTATATATATATAATTGTACCTCCCTTATTCCTCCAAAATATCATGCTAAGGATGTATGATGTGTGATTTATGCCTTTATTATGTACGCATTTACTTAATGTTGTCTTCACTATAAAACAATAATATTTTCAAAATATTTACATATCTTGTGTTCAAATAAATAATTGATAATCAAATATTCATAATGTTATATGATGATATGCCTATAATTAAAAAGCCTTTATATTTTACCTGTAAATCTCATATACAGATAATTAATATTAGACACAAACCTATTTTTACTTTGCCCTTATCCAATTATGAAGCAAGATGGTGATTCTTCTGTCCTCTTCACCTATTAAATGTAAATACCTTAATATTTTAATCAAGTATTTGTATAAATATTTTATGCATTTGTATTTACATATTTAGTATATATATATATATAAATATATATACATATATACACACACACATGTGTATATAAACATACCCCCTTAATTTTCTTAATTTTTTTTATGAATGTACAACGTAAATAACTCATTTATACTTCTTTTTAGTTATATCATTTAGTTATATCATAATATTCATATGCCTATTTTGTAGTCTTTCTTCTTTAATATAAGAGATCTTTTACGTCATTTCCTAGTCGCTATACGTATGTAATTATTTTGACTACTTTAGTCACTAGTCTTAGTCTTCACCATTTTATAATGCCACTATCAATTAAATATGAAAGGTAAGAAAACATAAGAAGTTAACTTCCCATTCCATGCCTTTTTACCTTCAACTCAGGTTCATTATTCAATAAACTATATAATTTATGATTATGTTCAATAAATAGCTCAATAGCAATTTAATGAATACAACAACAAAATTTCTAACATGTTTAATAAATCTTTTGTGTACCTGATAATGCGTGCAACACACATATAAGGATTTGAGCATCCTTCCACTTGAAATCAAGCCACTTTTACATTCAATATATAACTATTGTTGGTATCATAAGAAGAAAAATCTTGGGTTGCTCATTTAATTAAATGATAGGTAATTCACACATCTTTATTTGGTTCAATTATTTCACTAATGCTTATGTCATATATACTAGTGTTTGCACTCATCATAAGCAGAACCTTAGGACTACTTAAATATGTAAGTTATAACATGTTTCTATGATCGACTTTTAATCCAATGATACAATAAAAGGGTACATTTTAACAACTCACTTATATGGACATGGATATGCTAGTGCTTATTCCTCATGTCATACACTTGGAAATCTTAAAGTTGTTTGATCATTAAATACTTAATAATCCATATTATGATGGTATCCATAAACATCACACAATAATTTTTTCATTTCCATTATAAAGTTTCATGCATAAGAGAGGGAAAATTACATCAGCCATGAGGAATAATAATTACTTATTACCTTGTAGTCTAACTAATTTTTTTTATCTTGCACATATATTTATTTGTCTATTCCTCATTATGTTATATGTCCTTTACTTATAAATCTTCAATATTCCTTATTATGATGCCTAATTTAAGATAATTTCAAGCCTTCAAACAAATAAATTCTTCACAGCCCATCCCCAAATGTATACTACATTATAACTCTAACATCACATAAATAATTCAGTTAGCTTACATACCAAAAGGCCTAAAGTTTCTTTTAGCATGAATGCATAGAACATTTTGATTAATCCAAGCTGATTATTATTCAAATTAATATTAGAAATAAAACAACCAATTTATGCATGATTATGCATGAATTCTACACATCCAACAGTTCATAGTCATGTACATATCACTCACATATTCAAAATGTTTTAACCAAAAAGATGCATAAAGTTTCCATGCTAAGAATGTTAAGAATTATATTCCAACCATGCAATTGACCTCTTTATTTTCTTTTCAAATTACTCATATATTGTTAAATGTTTATAGTACCATATTCAACAATCAACAATAAGTTCCCTCATGCTTAAACATATTTTACACCCTCAACAATCTCCTTTATGAACCCTACCCTACCCTATTAGTTTATATCATTTATTAAGAAATCTAATACATTAATTTAAGCCTTTGACTCACTTGATACTAGTTTAAATCTTAGCCAAATCTCTTAAGGATCTCTTCAATCCTTGTTAATTGTATAGCTTCCTTTAAGGAGTCTAATCTTCCCCTCTTATTTTTCCTTTTAATCTGCTCTCTTCTAAGGAGCCCTAAGGTGTTTTGAACTTGTTCTTATGGTATATTATCCAAATCCTTATCTAAATAACAAATGAAAAACCAAATTTCCACTACCTCATAAGCATTTCATCCTACAATTATTCTATAGCAACAAATTTTGTCTTCATTCCCTCTTCTAATTATCCTTACCACACACTTTCACTTCATATATCCTATTTAACTCACCTTAATATATATATAGTCAACTTGATTGACTTTTGTTGACTCCAAAACTAAACTCATCTTACTTTCTACATTTTATGTTCATACTTTATTCCTAATCCCATATATATATATATATATATATTCATATAAATTTACTTTTACAGTATGAACCATAATAAATTTTAATAGATACTTATCGATTACTCATAGCTTAATCTTCAACTATACTATTTTAAACCTATTAGAAAGTTAATGAACAATAATTCATTCTTATGCTTAATTAATCATTAACCCATATCCTAGTTATCTTTCAAATGTACACACCAATCAATTCATGCATAGCGAGCAATGATCATTTAAATATATTTAAATAAATGTATGAAAATACCAAAGTAAATTCATTTACACCACTAACTAATCATACTACAACTTGATTATTCTCACTTAATTTATCATTTAAATTTAATTTACTCTTTACAATATTATCTATTCATTAGCATAGTATGCATAATTTATAATTTTATTTTAAGACATAATAACTTATCTTGAATGATAAGTTCTTCTTTAATCTAAGTAATTAATTAATTAGAAAACAACATAAACTTATATTTTCTATAATCATTTACCACTATTCTATTTCATTTTACCACACTTCTTAATTAAGTTACTATGAAATATACCTAATCCTACCAAAATCATTAATTATACTTATTCTAGTATCTATTAATTAATTAATTAATAAGAAATTTAGTAAATAAATTAACAATTATATCAGTCCATCCCATGTTCAATGGCTCTCTTTCATGCCAAAATATCATGGTAACATATAAAGCATGCTAGATTTGCATGAGAAATGGTCTTGCACCTTATGCATTTCAATTGAATGTGCACAACATGTAGCATTATATGCTCCACACATTAGAAAATGTATGTTACGTTCTCCACCTTCTATAAGTAAAATGTAACATGCTCTACATGTCGAGTACTCATGGGAGGGTAGTGTGCAAGTGAAATGTCATATCGAGGAAATCCTAAAAATGTAGTGTGTAGGTGAAATGTCAAGTACCACTATTCTATTTCATTTTACCACACTTCTTAATTAAGTTACCATGAAATATACTTAATCTAACCAAAATCATTAACTGTACTTATTCTAGTATCTATAAATAAATAAATAAATTAATTAATAAGCAATTTGGTAAATAAATTAATGATCATGTCAGTGCATCCCATGTTCAATAGCTCTCTTTCATGCCAAAATATGATGGTAAAATATTATATGCTCCATATATTAGAAAATGTATGTTACGTGCTCTACCTTCTATAAGCAAAATGTAACATGCTCTACACATCTAGAGCACTCATGAGAGGCTAAAATGCATATGTGTAACTTGGGATTGATAATGGGGATTTACACCAAGCCATATATCGAGGAAATCTTAAAAATGTAATGTGCAGGTGAAATTTCAAGGTCTACAGTTTTCCCCGTGATTATGACCATTTTTGAATGACATAAGTAAAAGTCATCAAAATCTGACCTAATCATAACATGAATTTTCACCTAAAGCCAAGGATTATACCTGGCTAATATTTTGGTTTAGGCTTGCAGATGCTTGTGTTGAGGCTTGTAGGATGCTTATGTTGAGGCTTGCAAATGCTCATGTGTTGAAGCTTGCAAATACTCATGTTGAGGCTTATAGATGCTCATGTTAAGGCTTGTTACTCCATTGTAAAATTAGGAATGATCCATTAAAGATTAAATATAACTTATTAGAGATGCTCATGCTATGGCTTGCAATCTGATACAATAATAGGAGCTAGTGCTCAAGTGATAAGGCTGATCAAAAAGCAATGCTCATATCAAGGCTTGTGACCCAAGCCTAGAAAATCAAAGTTAACCCCTTGGAGATACTATTGCTAAGATCTTTAACCTAATCCTACCATTGGGTGCCCGATACTTAGACAAATGATTAATGTTGATTGGAATATGATGCTCATGCTGATGCTTACAACCCAGTTCTGCCACTAGAAGCCCTATGCTTGGGCGAAGTGATCAAGGTTGATCAAAATGCAATAGTCATATTGAGGCTTACAATCAAATTCTGTTGATAGGAGCTTAATGCTAGGGTGAAGTGATCAAAGCTGATAATTGGTCAATCGTTGGACCAATGAATTTGTTATGAGGCTCAAAATCACTTGAAGTCTAAGTTCAAATCTTACTACTGGGGTTCATGAATCAACTTCCTGATTCAACGATCGCTATTGGATTAACTAGTCAACTACAAGATCAAGGTGATCAACTGTTGGATTTAAGGTAAATGACTGCTAGTTCAATGGTGATAAACTTTTAGATCAATTCTCACATCATTATACATGTATCCTATATCTCCAAAGGTAGCATTCGAGACCAACTACTTGAATTTGACACTTTTTAATCAATCACTTGATTAATAGTCAATGGTTTGTCCAAATTTAATCATCTATATGATCAAATTCCTGTCTATGCTGGGCACAAGAACATAATTTATTAGTGAAATTGTAATGAAAATGGTTTTAAGAAAATACTTGAATTTTTTAGTATCAGTTTGCTAAATTCTGAGTCCGAACACCAAAATCCTCATTTTAGTACCAAATATTGAGAGTTAGAATGCAACCAACATCTTGGGACCCTACCGCCATCCCAAGCTATGCTTTAACTGAGCAAACAACATATGATGCTTACTAGGAGCTACCTACATTGATCCAGTTACTGAAACATTCGCCATAAACTCTCATAGGTCATAAGCTCAACCTGAAAAGGTGAAGTTTTTGTGTTTTAGCTTGATTTTATTTTTATTTTTTCCAATGTTTGAGTTTTGCATTTTTAGCTAGTTTAGGCATGAATTTAGTTAGCAAAATGCATTTACCTAGGGTTAGGTGTAAAAATGAGGGATTTATCATGATAGTTCTTGAAAATTTAGAAAATATCTTATGTTATATATTGCACATATAGCACTATGTGTGCAACATAGCCTATGTGTGGCATACATAAGCTATATGTAACACATATAGTAAGAACAATATGGGAAAATGGAAAGGCTTCTAGTAATTTTGAGAAGAAAAGGCTTCTTTTTGATGATTTAGGGATTCATAGGCATGAATTTATGAATTTTGGTTAGGGGTAAGAGCTTGGTACTCTATAATTATAATCTATATTATGTAAATTTAGTCTACAACCTTAACCTAAATTTTAAAATTTATAGAGGGCTCTTTAGATCTGGTAGCATTCGAGGAGTGCATGAGTGGTACTCATAACAATTATGGGAGATCCATAATAGAGTAGATCAGAGTTACTTCAGTCACTATATCTCTTACTTCATAAGCATGAAGAAGAGGTGTAATAGATTTATCATCATTGCCATAGTGGAGGGGTAGATGGACTTTACACATATCTTCCATCTATCAGTTGGAGAGATAGCTATCACCCCTTGGATCTTTACTAGGATCACCAGACTTGAATGTGTCAGAGTATAGATTAAGTTTGATGCTAGGCCGATGTTACCACATTGGTTATATGAAAAATCTTCAAGATACTATGTTGGTTTATGAAAACATGTTTGTCAACATAAGGTATAATTTAAAACTTTTTAAAAACATGTTTTACAACGGATCCAGTGATTCTATTCATAGAATACATCAAACATAGAGAAGATTATCAAAGAAGAGATTAAAAAACTCACTTTTAAGCAGATCTCCTTCTTTCTTGTCCTTCTAAAAAGTTGTAGCAAACATTTCAATTCCCAAGGTAGAGGATCTCCAAACTATCCACACAAGCAATAGAATGATTAGTAATCAATATTATAAGTTTTTTTTACAGACTAGTAAAACAAAACATAAAAGGAATGGATGAAGAGAAAGATGAATTTAGTTTCTTCTTGTTGATCTTTATAAAAAAATCTGAATTAATCTTCTTGTTCCTGAGATTCTAATTAGTTAGAAAAAATAGAGGAAGGTGATAGCCAAAATTATGCTTCTGTAACCTTAAAAGTTGTGTTAGACAACTTATAAAAGCCTAATTAGGTTTTAGGTTACTTAAGTCATATGCATGTGCATGTCACATGCTTTAGGCATATGACTTGTAGGTGCATGACTTAAAATCCCTCCAGAAGCACATGATAATCATGTGCACTTCCTTTTAATTCATCACACATGAACAAGTCATGTGACAATCACATATTGACTATTAATTAATTTAATTCCATCTAAATCCGCATATACCATGCATGTAAAACATATCATCTTAAATCACTTGTATCTTGAGTTCTACTTATCAGATTTTAGTGATCCTGATATCAAATTGAAGCTCTTTTCATGCTATTTTTAATGAACATAAAATATCTAAGTTATATTACAAATAGAAAACATTATTTCATCAACATTCATTCATGATTATCATTCCTCTTACTTTTAGTATGTGACCTTTTGGGTTCTTGACATGTTGGCAACATATGAATCTATTATTAAACTCCATTTAATAATATCATATGTAAATCATGAACAGTGTCTAGTCACACATCATGACTACCTAAATGCCAAGAGGTCATTAGTTTGACTACAACTCTTCCACATTAGATTCTATGCAATAAACTCCTTTCATTATTCACCATCTAATTTAGGTTTGAGTATGGATTAACGTCAGCTCAATGCATAATCAAGTATGTTAGATCATGCCTTAAATTTGATATTTCATGTCCATAATCTTTATTCCTAAAATGCCCTTATAAAACTCATTCATCAATAGGCATTCTACTCTGGCTAGAGATTATTGAATAAATAATATTACATGAATTAATAAGATAAAACCCTTACATTTAATCTAGAGTGGTGAATCCTTTATTGATAAACAAATATTTTCAACTACTTCACACTATATCCAACCTATAAGTTATGAATGCCTCCTATAGAGGAATAAAACATAAGAGTCAAAACCTAGTGATCCATAATTAAGATAACCTTGTTATCTTAAGTCTTAAGGATACTTGCACTACTGATATGAGTGAGATATACTTCACATACATAGATCAATCATCCATATGAAATCTCACTGTCAAGGTCTATAAATTAGTCAGTCCTAAATTGCTGATTCACATGTTCGCTTTAGACAACTCTTATCATGATGAATAAGAATCATCTCTTAAGGAAGAATAATATGTGTTGATCTTAACCGCACTAATAATATCCATTCTTATTAATACATTGATAAGGGATAATATAGATATTGAATACTTGCATACAATAAGAATCTCATTTCATAAACTCTTTATGAATTCCTTTATACTGTTGCAATATCTTGGAATTCATTATCTAGTTAATAACCTTTCAACCAAACTGAATAATGAATAATGCCTTTTATTGATAAATCATTCAATATAAAATTACAATAAAACATGATGCTCTAGAGCATACACTAACAAACTCCCACTTGTGCTAGAGCCAATCATACATAAACTTCAATCTCATAGAAGTTAAATGTCTATCATGCTTGCTCTGTGTCAATGCTTTAGTGAGAGGGTCCACCACGTTCTACTCTGTGGGAACCTTGTTAACCTCTACTTTTCCTCTACCAATGATCTCCCTAATCAAATGATATCTCTTGAGTACATGTTTACTCTTCTGGTGAGATCTGGGCTCCTTTGCTAGGGCTATTACTCCATTGTTATCACAAAATAGAGGAATAGCTTTTGCACTACAGGGAACCAAACTAAGTTCATGAATGAACTTCCTTATCCACACAGTCTCCTTTACTGCATCAAATGTAGCTATGTACTCTACCTCCATCATAGAATCTGCTATGGTCTCTTATTAAGAACTTTTCCAAGCAACTGCACCACCATTCATCATAAACACGTAACCTAATTGAGATTTGCAATCATCTTTATCAGATTAGAAACTGGCATCTGTATACCCAGTAATTGCCAATCCCTTTCTCCATATACCAAGAACATATCCTTAGTTCTTCTCTAGTACTTTAGGATATTCTTGAGACCCGACTAGTGTTCCTCTCCATAACTAGATTGGATCCTGCTTGTGACACGTAAAGAGAATGCCATATCTAGTCTCTTGCATAACATAGTGTACATAATTGATCCAATTGCTAATGCATATGGAATCCTATTTATACGATCTTTCTCATCTTGTGTCCTAGGACACTATGCTCTAGAAGGATGTTTCCCATGTACCATCGATATATTACCTTCTTTGAAAGATCCATGCTAAACCACTTTAGCAGCTTATCTATGTAAGTAGCTGTGAAAGACCAGTAATCATTCTTGATTTATCCCTATAGATTCTTATACTTAAAATATAAGCAGCTTTTCCAAGGTCTTTCATGGAGAATTGTTTGGATAACCAAACTTTAACACTCTGAAAAAATGAAACATCATTTCCAATGAGTAATATGTCATCTACATATAACACAAGGAAAGTAATTGCACTCCCACTATCCTTCTTGTAAACACATGGTTCATCAATATTTTGAATGAAGCCAAATTCTTTAATCGCTTCATCAAAATGTGTGTTCCAGCTCCTTAATACTTGTTTTAATCTATAAATGGATCTTTGAAGTTTGCATACCCTATTACCATCATTGGATGTAAAACCATCAGGTTGTGTCATATACGCCTCCTCAAGCAGATTTCTATTAATGAAAGCTGATTTTACATCCATTAGCCATATCTTATAATCATAAGGAGCACTAATAGCAAGTAGGATTCTTATGGATTTAAGCAAAGCTACTAGTGAGAAAGTATTGTCATAATCAATTCCTTATTTCTAATGATAACCTTTTGCTAGCAAGCAAGCTTTATAGGTAACCATATTAGCATCCATGCCTGTCTTCTTTTTGAGGACCGACTTACACCTAATGGGCTTAATCCCCTCAGGTGGATCAACCAAAGTCCACACTTAGTTCTTTGACATGGAATCCATTTTAAACTTTATGCTCTTTAACCATAAATCACATCCTCAACTTTTTAAAACTTCATCTTAGTCTGTGCGCTCATCATTCTCAACTAATAAGACTTCCTTATTCTCATGAACAAGGAATCCATACCTCTCAGGCATAGTTCTTATTCTGGTTGAGTGTTTGGGAGCTTGTGTTTCCATAGGTTTTGATTCTACATCAGTAAGATCAATTGGTTGATCTGCTTTATCTTGTGGTGATTGAAATTCATCAAGTTCAATTTTACTCCCACTGTCTCCTTTTAGAAGAAATTCTTTCTCTAAGAAAACAGTATACTTTGAAACAATCACTTTTTGTTCCAAAAGAAGATAGAAGTAATATCCTATGGTTTCTCTAGGATATCCCACAAAATAGCATTTGTCAGACTTTGCCTCAAGCTTGTTTAACATTATCCTTTTAACATAAGAACGATAACCCCATACCTTCAAACAAGATAAGATGGGTTTCTTGTTATACCATATTTCATATGGTGTAACTTCAACTGATTTCGATGGAACTCTATTCAAAATATGAACAGCAGTGTCTAATGCATAGCCCCAAAATGATTTGGGTAAGTCTGCAAGGCTCATCCTGGATCAAACCATATTTAATAAAGCTCTATTCCTCCTTTATAATACACCACCTTGATCCGAATGAAGTGTTTTGATAGTCTTACCAAGTTATTTCTCTACTTCATTTCTGAATTCTTAGAACTTCTCAAAAGCTTCAGATTTGTGCTTCATAAATACAAACATCCATATCTAGAATAGTCATCTATGAATGTAATGAACTAGGTGTATCCACTTCTAGCTTACATCTGAATGTATGAGTTTCAGTACCTCTTTAGCTCTTTCACCTTTTCTTCTAAAAGTTGATTTTTTCATCTTCTGTAATAAATAAGATTCACATATTTCATATGATTGAAAATCAAAAGAACCCAAGTTACCTAGTTTGTGCAACTTAGACATGTAAGTATTGTTTATATGGCCAAGACGACAATGCCATAGAAAGAGTGGATTAAGAGTACACATTTTGATTCTCTTAGTAGAACATTACAAATGAGGTATGTATTATTCAGTATATAAATTCCATTCTCCACATTTGCATAACAGTAAAACATACCATCTTTAAACATTGAAAAACCATTGTTGTCTATGGAAAAATTTGAATCCTTGTTCAACAAGACAAGATATTGGAATAAGGTTCTTATGTAAACTTAGAACAAAATAACAATTATCAAGTTCTAGTTTTAAACCAGAAGCTAAGTGCAAAATATAGATTCCTACTTTTAATGTAGTAACTCATGCTCTATTAGCAAACCTAATATCTACATCGTTCCTACTTAGCCTCCCCTTGCTAACCAGACCCTGCAAATCATAATAAATGTGAGATGCACAGCTAGTATCTAATACCCAATTTTGTTATTAGAAATAGCATTAGAGTTAACTTCAATCCCAAAAATACCTGAAGAAGATGCACGGTTCTTCTTTACCAGCTCCAAGTATTCCTTGTAGTTTCTATTCCAATGTCCATCCTTATTGCAATGGAAGCAAATACCCTTAGGGGCTTTCTCTACAGCATTCTTGCCCATACCTCCTTTGGTCTTTAGGGCTAGCTTCTTACCCTTCTTCTTGGCTGTGCCCTTCTTCTTAGCAGGCATAGAAGAACTAACTACTAGTGCTGCTTTAGCACTCTTCTTATTGGCATTTTGAGCATATTTCAACAAATTGATAAACTTAAGAATGGTAGTTTCTCCCTTTTTCATTTGATAATCAAGTACAAATTATGCATAACTATCAACTAATGACTGTAGAATAAGCTCAATAGCCAACTCTTGTTTTAGTCCAAAACCAAGACCCTCCAACCTCTGTATGTAGCCTTGCATCTTAATGCTATGAAGGACTGTTGATGACCCTTCTGCCATCTTGCACCTAAAGAGTGCCTTTAAGAGTTCAAATCTCTCAGTCCTTGCTTTTTCCTCAAAAAGCATTTTGAGATAAGTAACCATAGTGTGAGAGTTCATAGTCTTGCACTGCTTCTTGAGGTCATTCTCCATAGCTCCCAGCATAATGTAGCTGGCTCATCCTCTTACTTAAACTTATTGCAAGCATCTTTGACTTCTTCAGAGGAGTTTGCTACAAGCGTGTGTGGGTAGCTCTATCCAATACATGGATATCTGTTCGCTTTTAAAACTATTTTGATTTATAGTTGGATCCATTTACTTTTTGTTCAAGAATTCCATGAAGATCAACTTTTCTTGATATATTATAAAATCTTGAGAAAAAGGAGAAATTGTGTGTCATTTAAAAATACCATGTATTTAAAAACATAATAAGGTCTTTTATTAGTTTTTATCTCCTACTATTTTATTTCAAACTAATAGCCCTCAACTACTAATCCAGGAAGGTCACGCTTTACCTTCCTTAGTGGGTCAGTATCAAATGACCATTAAGCCCAATCTTGAGTATTCTCAATAGACTAGAACTAAATGTTAATACGTAGACATCTCTCATATCAATCATATCTCTATATGACTACTAAATCATTAGGTTATCAACTTTTCTTGATACGTATGTTATCTTGCATAACACAATTCCCCAAACCGGCCTATAAAACATTTTACCTTGGGTATGCCCAATAAATAAAATATTTTATTTAAATCTGATCCATTTTTTAAAGCTTGGATATACCCCATGTTAAATAGGCATGAGTATGCTCAATAACCTGAATGACAAGAAGCTCTCCACCCTTATCTTAGAAAATGGAAGGCTATAGATATATATTCCTTTAAGGGATTTGTTTCCTTTTATGTCATAAAAAAGCATTTAAGGTGGGTATGTGCAATTGATGCACCATGCATGGTCCTAGCTCATGCATGTTATGGCATGCTCATATAGCTTATATATATGATTATAACAATTTATAATATGATGATTATGGACTTTTAACTCTAAGGTCAAACCTAGGTTATGCATGATTTTACAAACCCCAAAAATTTGAAATAAGATTATTATATTACAAATTTGGTCTTGGAGTTTCCTCTTTTGGTCACGCCTTGCTCCTTTTGCCTCTTTTGCCTTCTTTTATAACTCTTTCATAACCTATGTAATCTAATTATAAATTTCAATGGTAGAAACTCCAAGTTACATTTGGGGGGAGTAGATGAGAAGAGAAGTATAAAAGATTTTAAAGAAAAGGTAGGATTATCAGGCCCTGTTTACGAAAACTAATAAAATGATGCATATCCTCAATCAAATTGGGCTAAGTCCATAATCACCATTATGCCATATAATCATCTATCCATACATTCAAAAATGGTTAATTAAATAATCTTCTCATAATGTCATTTTGGTTTTTCCATTTTAAAATTCAAACAAACTTTGCCTTTTAAAATAGTTATTGGGCATGCATTTGAAAACATATGGTTTACATGTTTTGAATTATATTTGAATAAATTATTTATTAAATTAAATAATTATCAAAATAGTAATATATTAATTATTTGATCACACTTGAAATATTAATATATCACTTAGAAATCAAAATAGAAGTCCAAACCAATAAGAATCCTTATCATGCTCAAATTGCTCCTTTTAAGAGTTTTAATTCAAATAAAATACTTATTAATTTTCAAAATTAATAAAATTACATTTTAAAATATTTTATGTGTCTAAAACATTAAAATACATAAATTAATGAAAAAATGAGCAATTAATATTGAAAAAGCTGAATATGACAAAATTAGACTTTCTATGGGTATATGAACATGATTTCCATAAAATCACATCCAAATCAAATCATAATTCATTCAAAATGCTCCATCATCTAGTTGACGTAATAACTAATTGATTCATTACATGTCCAGTAATTAAACATGCAATAATCAATCAAGAACATTACTAATAACATAAAAAATTGATTCAGATTTTTTGAATGAGAGTATTTGCAACGTATGAATTTTTATCTCATAAAAATTTCTACATATGTATTTAGGTATTTTTAATAGAAACCAAGTTAATTCAATGAAGAATAAGTGGTTAAAGTTTGAAATCCAAATTACAAACAATAAACAATTCAAAATTGAAAATTCCACAAGCCATAATGATAGTCAAAAATCGAAATCTTATGTATTCTATGCATAGATTGCAACACCAAATCGCTCTGATATCACTGTTGGTTTATGAAAATGTGTTTGACAATGGAAGGTATAATTTAAAACTTTTTAAAAACATATTTTACAATGGATCTAGCAATTCTATTCATAGAATACACCAAACACAGAGAAGATTATCAAAGAAGAGATTGAAAAACTCACTTTTAAGCAGATCTCCTTCTTTCTTATCCTTGTTAAAATGTGTAACAAACTTTTCAATCCCCAGTGTAGAGGATCTCCAAACTATCCACATAAGCAATGGATGAAGAGAAAGATGAATTTGGTTTCTTCTTATTGATCTTCTATCAAAAATCAGAATTAATCTTCTTATTCTTGAGCTTCTAGTTGCTTGGAACCAATGGAGGAAGGAGGCAGCCAAAATATAAAAGAAATGGATGAAGAGAAAGATGAATTTGGTTTCTTCTTATTGATCTTCTATCAAAAATCTGAATTAATCTTCTTATTCCTGAGCTTCTAGTTGCTTGGAACTAATGGAGGAAGGAGGCAGCCAAAATTATGCTTCTGTAACCCTAAAAGTTATGTCAGATAACTTAAAATTCTAATTAGGTTTTAGGTTACTTAAGTCATATGCATGTGCATGACTTAAAATCCCTCCAGAAGCACATGAAAATCATGAGCACTTCCTTTTAATTCATCATACATGAATAAGTCATATGAAAATCACATATTGACTATTAATTAATTTAATTCTATCCAAACCCGAATATACCATGCATGTAAAATATGTCATCTTAAATCACTTGTATCTTGAGTTATACTCATCAAATTTTAATGATCTTGGTATCAAATCGAAGCTCTTTTCATGGTCTTTCTAATGAATATAAAATATTTAAGTTATCCTATAATCATAAAACAATATTTCATCAACATCCTTTCATGATTATTATCCTTTTAGGTTTTTGACATGTTGGCAACATATGAATCTATTATTAAACTCCATTTAATAATATCATATATAAATCATGATCAGTGTCTAGTCATACATCATGACCATCCAAATGCAAAGAGGTCATTAGTTTAACTACAACCCTTTCACATAAGATTCCATGCCATAAACTTCTTTCACCATTTATTATCTTATTTAGGTTTGAGTAGGATTAATGTCAACTCAATGCATAATCAAGTGTGTTAGATCATGCCCTAAATTTGATGTTTCATGTACCATAATCTTCATTCCTAAAATACCCTTATGAAACTCATTCATCAATAAGCATTTTACTTTGGTTAAAAAGTCCTGAATAAAGAACATTACATGAATCAATGAGATAAAACCCCTACATTTAATCCAACTACATTTCATCCTTTATTGATAAAAAAAATACCTTCAACTACTTCACACTATATCCAACCTCTAAGTTATGAATGCCTCCTATGGAGAAATAAAACATAGGAGTCAAAACATAGTGATCCATAATTAAGATAACATTGTTATCTCAAGTCTTAAGGATACTTGCACTACTGATATGAGTGAGATATACTTCACAGACATAGATCAATCATCCATATAAAATCTCACTGGTAAGGTCTCCAATGAGTCAGTCCTAAACTGTTCATCCACATGTTTACTTCAACTCTTGTCATGATGAATGAGAATCATCCCGTAAGGAAGTATAACATATGTTGATCTTAACCGCATTAATAATATCAAATCTTATTAATACATTGATCTGGGATAATTTAGATATTGAACATTTGCATACAATAAGAATCTCATTTCATAAACTCTTTATGAATTCCTTTGTACTATCCTAATATCTTGGATTTCATTATTTAGTTAATCACCTTTCAAGTACACTAAATAATGATTAATGCCTTTATTGATAAATGGTTCAATATCAAATTACAATGAAACATGTAAGTGGAGGGCACTTAATATCATATGATTGTTTTCAAGAGGCAGTTATGGAGGATATGCTTAATAGGAAGATCTTTATTGAGCAATACACCCATAGCTTTGTATTATATATGTTACGATGTACACTATTCAATGATATAAGTGTTAGTTTATGAAAACATGTTCAGTAGTGGAAGATATAAATGAAAACTTTCTAAAACATGTGATTTCATTGGATCTATAAATTCTATTCATAGATTACATCAAACACAAAGAAGATTATCAAAGAAGAGAGTGAAAAACTCACTTTTAACTAGATCTCCTTCTTTCTTGTCCTTATAAAAAGCTGTAGCAAACTTATCAATCCCCAAGGTAGAGGATCTCTAAACTATCCACACAAGTAATGGAATGATTAGTAATTAATATTACAAGTTTTGTATACAGACTAGTAAAATAAAACATAAAAGGAATGGATGAAGAATAAGAAATAAATTTGGTTATTCTTGAGCTTTTAATTGTTTTAAAACCAAAGGGAAAAAGAGGCAACAAAAATTAGCTTGTTTCATAACCCTAAAAGTTATGTCAGACAACTTATCAAACCCTAATTAGGTTTTAGGTTACTTAAGTCATATGCATATGCATGTCACATGCTTTAGGCATGTGACTTGCATGTGCATGACTTAAAATCCCTCCAAAAGCAAATTACAATCCTATAGACTTTCTTTTAATTCATCACACATGAATAAGTCATGTGGTAATCACATATTGACTATTAATTAATTTAATTCCATCCAAATCCGTATATACCAAGCATGTAGAACATGTCATCTTAAATCACTTGTATCTTGAGTTCTACTTATCAGATTTCAGTGTTCTTGGTATCAAATCAAAGCTCTTTTCATGATATTTCAAATGAACATGAAAAATACAAGTTATATTATAAACACAAAACATTATTTCATCAACATCTATTTATGATTATCATTCCTCTTACTTTTAGTATGGGACCTTTTGGGTTCTTGACATGTTGGCAAGATATGAACATATTATTAAACTTCATTCAATAACATCATATGTAAATCAAGAGCGGTGTCTAGTTACACATCATGACTACCCAAATGTCAAGAGGTCATTAGTTTGACTACAACTCTTTCATATCAAATTCCATGCAATAAACTCCTTTCACCATCCACTATTTCATTTAGGCTTGAGTATGGATTAATGTAAACTTAATGCGTAATCAAGTGTGTTGGATCATGCCCTAAATTTGATGTTTCATATACTATAATCTTTATTCCCAAAATGCCCTTAGGAAACTCATTCATCAATAGGCATTCAACTTTGGGCAGAGATTCCTAAATAAAGAATATTACATGAATCAATGAGATAAAACCCCTACATTTAATTTAGGGTGGTGAATCCTTTATTGATAAACAAATAAATTCAATTAGTTCACACTATGTCCAACTTCCAAGTTATGAATACTTCCTATGGAGGAATAAAACATAAGAGTCAAAACATAGTGATCCATAATTAAGATAACATTGTTATCTCAAGTCTTAAGGGTACTTGCACTACTGATATAAGTGAGATATACTTCACAGACATAGATCAATCATCCATATGAAATCTCACTAGTAAGGTCTCTAATGAGTCAGTCCCAAACTGCTCATCTACATGTTCATTTTAGACAACTCTTGTCATGATGAATGAGAATCATCCATTAAGGAAGTATAACATGTATTGATCAAGGATAATTTAGATATTGAAGATTTACATACAATAAGAATCTCATTTCATAAACTCTTTATCAATTGCTTTGTACCATTCCAATATATTGGAATTCATTATCTAGTTAATAATCTTTCAAGCAAACTAAATAATCAATAATGCCTTTTATTGATAAATTGTTCATTATTAAATTACAATAAAATATGATGCTCTAGAGCATACACTAACAAACTCCCACTTGCACTAGAGCCAATCATACATAAACTTCAATCCTATAGAAGTTACATGCCTATCATGCTTGCTCTATGTAAATGCCTTAGTGAGGGTCCGCCATATTTTGCTCTATGGGAACTCTATTAACCTCTACTTCTCCACTACCAAAGATTTCCCTAATCAAATGGTATCTCTTGAGTACATGTTTACTCTTCTGGTGAGATCTAGGCTCCTTTGCTTGGGCTATTGCTCCATTATTATCATAAAATAGAGGAATAGCTTCTGCATCATAGGGAACCATACCAAGTTCATGAATGAACTTCCTTATCCATATGGCCTCCTTTGCTGCATCCGATGCAACTATATACTCTACCTTCATTATAGAATCTATTATGGTATCTTATTTAGAACTATTTTAAACAACTGCACCACCATTCATCATGAACACATAACCTGATTAAGATTTGCAATCATCTTTATCAGATTGGAAATTAGCATCTGTATACCCAGTTAATTGTAAATCCCCTTCTTCATATACAAAAAACATATCCTTAGTTCTTCTTTAGTACTTAACATAACATACATGATTGATCCAATTACTGATGCATATGGAATCCTAGTCAAGTGATCTTTCCCATCTTGTGTCTTAGGACACCATGCTTTAGAAGGATGTTTCCTATCAACCATGGGAATAAAACCCTTCCTTGAAAGATCCATACTAATCCTTGTTAGTACCTTCTCTATGTAAGTAGACTGTGAAAGACCAATAAGCCTTCTTGATTTATCTCTATAGATCCTTATACCTAAAATATAAGCAGCTTCTCCAAGGTCTTTGATGGAGAATTATTCAGATAACCAAACTTTAACACTCTGCAAAAATGAGATATCATTTCCAATGAGTAATATATCATCTACATATAACATAAGGAAAATAGTTGTACTCCCACTAATCTTCTTGTAAACACATAGTTCATCAATGTTTTGAATGAAGCTAAATTCTTTAACCGCTTCATCAAAATGTATATTCCAACTCCTTGATGCTTGCTTCAATCCATAAATGGATCTTTGAAGTTTTCATACCTTGTTACTATCATTGGATATGAAACCATCATGTTATATCATATATACTTCCTCAAGTAGATTTCCATTAATGAACATTATTTTTACATCCATTTGCCATACCTCATAATCAAAATTACTAGCAATAGCAAGTAAGATTCTTATGGATTTAAGCATAGCTACTAATGAGAGAGTTTCATCATAATCAATTCCTTGTTTTTGACGATAACCCTTTATCACCAAACGAGCTTTATAGGTAACCACATTACCATCCATGTCTGTCTTCTTTATAAAGACCCACTTGCACCCAATGGGTTTTATCCCCTCAGGTGGATCAACTAAAGTCCACACTTGGTTCTATGACATAGAATCCATTTCAGACTTCATGGCCTTTAGCCATAAGTCACATTCTGAACTATTAAAAACTTCATCATATTGTATGTGCTCATCATTCTTAACTAATAAGACTTCCTTATTCTCATGAACAAGGAATCCATACCTCTCTGGTATAGTTCTTATTCTAGTTGAGTGTTTTAAAGCTTGTGTTTCCATAGGTTCTAACCTGACACCAGTAGGATCAATCAGTTGATCTGCTTTGTCTTGTGATGATTGAACTTCATCAAGATCAATCTTACTCCTACTGTCTCATTTTAGAAGAAATGCTTTCTCTAAGAAAACAGCATGCTTTGAAACAATCACTTTTTATTCCAAAGGAAGATAGAAGTAATATCCTATGGTTTCTCTAAAATATCGTATAAAATAACATTTGTCAGACTTCACCTCAAGCTTGTTTGACATTATCCTTTTAACATAAGAAGGACAACCCTATACCTTCAAATAAGATAAGATAGGTTTCTTGTTATACCAAAATTCATATGGGTAACATCAACCGATTTAGATGGAACTCTGTTCAAAACATGAAAAGCAGTTTCTAATGCATAGCCCCAAAATGATTTGGGTAATTCTACAAGGCTCATCATGGATCAAACCATATCTGATACACCATTATGTTAAGGTGTATAAGGAGGTGTCCATTGAGATAAAATCCTATTATTTCTAAGATGTTCAAGAAACTCTTGGCTTAGGTATTAACCACCTCAATTAGAACGAAGTGTTTTGATAGTGTTGCCAAGTTATTTCTCTACTTCATTTCTAAATTCTTTGAATTTCTCAAAAGCTTCAGATTTATATTTCATTAAGTACAAACATCCATTTCTAGAATAGTCATTTATGAATGTAATGAAGTAAGTGTATCCACCTCTGGTATGTATGGACATAGGACCACATACATCTGAATGTATGAGTTCTAGTACCCCTTTAGCTCTTTCACCTTTTCCTCTAAAAGATGATTTTGTCACCTTGCCTCATAAACAAGATTCACATGTTTCATATGATTCAAAATCAAATGAACCTAAGTTACCTTGTTTTGGCAACTTAGACATGCGAGCATTGTTTATATGGCCAAGACAGTAATGCTATAGAAATAGCATATTAAGAATATCAATTTTAATTCTCTTAGTTTGAGTATTGCAAATGAGGTCTGTATTATTTAGTATGTAAATTCCATTTTCAACATTTGCAGAGCAGTAAAACATGCCATCTTTAAACATTGAACAACCATTGTTATCTATGGAAAAATTGAATCCTTATTCAATAAGACAAGATACTGAAACTTGGAACAAAATAGCAATTATAAAGTTCTAGTTTTAAACCAAAAGCTAAGTGCAAAATATAACTTACCACTTCTAATGCAGCAACTCATGCTCTATTAGCAACCTTGATATTTGCATCGTTCTCACTTAGCCTCCTCCTACTGACCTGCCCATGTAAATCATAACCAATGTGAGATGCACAGCTAGTATCTAATACCCAACTCTTATTACTAGAAAAAACATTAGAGTTAACCTCAATCACATATATACCTAGAGATAAAGCTCAACTCTTCTTTACCAGCTCTAGGTACTCCTTGCAGTTTCTCTTCTAATACCCATCCTTATTACAATGAAAGTAAATACCCTTGAGGGGTTTTTCAGTGGTTTTCTGACCCACACCTATTTTAGCCTTTAGGGCTGGCCTCTTGCCCTTCTTCTTGGTAGGCCTAGAAGAACTAACTACCAGTGCTACTTTAGCACTCATCTTATTAGCATCTTAAGCATATTTTAATAAATTGATAAGCTCAGGAATGGTAATTTCTCCCTTATTCATTTGATAATTAAGCATAAATTATGCATAACTATCAGGTAATGACTGTAGAATAAGGTCAATTGTTAGCTCTTGTTTCAGTTCAAAACCAAGACCCTCCAGCTTTGTATGTAGCAATACATCTTAATACCATGAAGGACTACTGATGACCCCTCTACCATCTTGCACCTAAAGAGTGCCTTTTAGAGTTCAAATCTCTCAGTCCTTGCTTTTTCTCCAAAAAGCATTTTGAGATAAGTAGCCATAGTACAAGAGTTCATAATCTCACATTGCTTCTGGAGTTCATTCTCCATAGCTTTTAGTATAATGCTGTTGGCCATCTCATCCTCTTGCTTAAACTTATTGTAAGCATCTCTGACTTCTTCAAAGGAGTTTGCTACAAGTGTGCATGGACAAGCTCAATCCAATACATGAACTATATATTTGCATTTCAAAACTATTTTGATTTAGCGAATCTAATCAATGTGGTTGGATTTATTAAGTTTATGTTTGGGAATTCTGCGGAGATAAACTTTCTTGACATTTTTAGAAAAATCTGGAGAAAAACAAGAAATAGTGTATCATTAAAAACATCATGTATTATAATAAGGTCTTTTATTAGTTTTTATCTCTCACTATTTTATTTTGAACTAATAGCCCTCAACAACTAATCTAAGAAGGTCGCGCTTTGCCTTCCTTAGTGGGTCAGTAACCAATGACCATTAAGCCCAATCTTGAGTATGCTCAACAAACTAAAACTAAATGTCAATATGTAAACATCTCTCATGTCAATCATATCTCTATATGATTACTAAAACATTGGGTTATCAACTTTTCTTGATACTTATGTTATCTTGCATAACATAATTCCCCAAACCGGCCTATAAAACATTTTACCTTGAGTATGCCCAACAAATAAAATATTTTATTTAAATCTGACCCATTTTTTAAAACTTGGATATACCCCATGTTAAATAGGCTTGAGTATGCTCAACAACATGAATGACAAGAAACTCTCCACCCTTATCTTAGAAAATGGAAGGCATTAGATTTATATTCCTTTTATTTCCTTTTATGTCCATTAAAACCTTCAAGGCGGGTATGTGCAATTGGTGCACCATGCATGGTCCTGGCTCATGCATGTTATGGCATGCTCATACAACTCATACATATGTCATTATAATAATTTATAGTATGATGATTATGGAATTTTAAGTCTAAGGTCAAACCTAAGTTATGCATGATTTTACAAACCCTAAAAATTTGAAATAAGATTATTATATTAGAAATTTGATCTTAAAGTTTCCTCTTTTAGTCATGCCTTGCTCCTTTTACCTCCTTTTATAACTCCTTTACAACCTATGTAATCTAATTACAAATTTCAATAATAGAAACCCTAAGTTACATTTAGGAGGAGTAGATGAGAAGAGAAGTATAAAAGATTTTAAAGAAAAGGCAAGACTTGCAGGCCTTATTTACCAAAAATTATAAAATGAGGCATATGCTTAATCACATTGGACTAAGTCCATAATCACCATCATGCTATATAATCATCCATCCATACATTCAAAAATGCTTAAAAAAATAATTTTCTCATAATGTCATTTCGGTTTTTCCATTTTAAAATTAAAATAAACTTTGCCTTATAAAATAGTTATTGAGCTTGCACTTGAAAACATATGGTTTACATGTTTTGAATTCTATTTGAATAAATTATCTATTAAATTAAATAAGCATCCAAACAGTAATATATTAATTCTTTAATCGTACTTTAAATATTAATATATCACTTAGAAATAAAAACAGAAGTCAAAACCAATAAGAATCCTTATCGTGCTCAAATTACTCCTTTTAAAACTTTTAATTCAAATAAAATACGTATTAATCTTCAAAATTAATAAAATTTCATTTTTAAAACCTTTAATGTGTCTAAAACATTAAAATACATGAATTAATAGAAAAATATGAGCAATTATATTAAAAAAGATGAATATACCAAATTGGACTTCCTGTGAGCATATGAACATGATTTCCACAAAATCCCATCTAAATCAAATCATAATTCATTCAAAATGCTCCAACATTAAGTTAACACATTAATTAATTGATTCATTGCATGTTAAATAATTTAAAAACACAATAATCAAGCAAAAAATTAAGAATTACATAAAAATCCATTCAACCTTTCAATAAGAGCATGTGTAACATATGAATTTTTATCTCATAAAATTTCTACATACATATTTATTTTTGTTTCATAAAAACCAAGTTAATTTAATGAATAATAAGTGGTTAAAATTTCAAATCCAAATTCAAACAATAAACCATTCAAAATTGAAAATGGCACAATCTATAATGATAGTCAAAAACTAAAATCTTATGTATTCTATGTATAGATTACAACACCAAATCTCTTTGATACCATTGTTGGTTTATAAAAATGTGTTTAGCAGCAGAAGATATAATTTAACCCTTTTTAAAACACATGATTTCATTAGATCTAGAAATTCTATTCATAGATTACATCAAACACAGAGAAGATTGTCAAAGATGAGATTGAAAAACTCACTTTTAAGTAGATCTCCTTCTTTCTTGTCCTTTTGAAAAGCTATAGCAAACTTTTCAATCCCCAAGGTAGAGGATCTCTAAACTATCCATACAAGTAATGGAATGGTTAGTAATCAACTGTACAAGTTTTGTTTAGAGACCAGTAAAATAAAACATAAAAGGAATAGATGAAGAATAAGAAATAAATTTGATTCGTCTTCTTCATCTTCTATCAAAAGTTGAATTGATTCTTTGTTCTTGAGCTTTGAATTTTTTTGAAACTAAAGGGAAAAAGAGGGAGCCAAAATTAGCTTGTTCTATGACCCTAAAAGTTATGTCAGATAACTTATAAAAACCTAATTAGGTTTTAGGTTACTTGAGTCATATGCATATGTATATCACATGCTTTAGGCATGTGACTTGCATGTGCATTACTTAAAATTGATCCAAAAGCATGAAAATCATGTGAACTTCCTTTTAATTCATAACACATGAATAATTCATGTAACAATCATATATTCACTATTAATTAATTTAATTTTATCTAAATTTACAAATACCATGCATGTAGAACATGTCATCTTAAATTACTTGTATTTTGAGTTCTACTCATTACATTTCAGTGATTTTAGTATCAAATTGAAGACCTTTTCATGCTCTATGTAATAAATATGAAAAATCTAGGTTATCTCATAGCCATAAAACATTATTTCATCAACATGCATTCATGATTATCATTCCTCTTACTTTTAGTGTATGACCTTTTAGGTTCTTGACATGTTGGCAACGTATGAACATATTATTAAACTTCATTTAATAACATTATATGTAAAGTAAGAGTGGTGTCTAGTCATACATCATGACTACATAATTGTCAAGACGTCATTAGTTTGACTACAACCCTTCCATATCAAATTCCATGCAATAAACTCCTTTCACTATGCACTAGACACCACTCTTGATTTATATATGATGTTATTAAATGGAGTTTAATAATATATCCATATGTTATCAACATGTTGAGAACCCAAAAGGTCACATTCTAAAAGTAAGAGAAATGATAATCATAAATGGATGTTGATGAAAGAATGTTTTATGGTTATGAGATAACATGAATTTTTCATATTGTTTTGAAAGAGCATGAAAATAGCTTCGATTTAATACCAAGATCACTGAAATATGATGAATAGAACTCAAGATACAAGTGATTTAACATGATATGTACAATATGCATGTCATGGATGGATTTGGATGGAATTAAATTAAATAATAGTCAATATGTGATTGTCACATAACTTATTCATATATGATGAATTAAAAGGAAGTACGCATGATAATCATGTGCCTAGAGGAAGGAGATTTAAGTTAGTCACATGCTAGAAGCATGTGACATGCACATGACTTAACTTATAAAGCCTAAACCTAATTAGGGTTATATTATTATGTTTTGGTGAAAAATAAAGGAAATATAGAAGCATATTTTGGCTGCCTCCTTCCTCCATTGATTCCAAGCCACTTGAACCTCAAGAATAAGATAAACAATTCAGTTTTTAATAAAAGATCAAGAAGCAAAACCAAATTCATTCTATTTTTCATCCATTCTTATTGTTTTATTTTACTAGTCTCAAAAACAAAACAAGTAATATTGATTACTAACCATTCTTGTCACTTGTGTGGTTGTTTGGAGATCCTCTACCTTGGGGATTGAAAAGTTTACTGTAACTTTTTGAAATGACAAGAAAGAATGAGATCTACATAAAAGTAAGTTTTTTGATCTCTTCTTTGATAATCTTCTCTATAATTAATATGATCTATGAATAGAATTGCTAGATCTGATGAAATCATGTGTTTTAAAAAGTTTTAAATTATATCTTCCATTATTAAACACGTTTTCATAAACCAAAAGTTTGGGTGTCATGTGTCAATACTGACCCAAAGGTTATTATTGTACTAATTAGCATTCCTAGATAAAAGTGCTTATTTAAGTCATTGATGGACGACAAGACCTTCATATAGTTGCAAATGTTAGGGTCTATGGAGCTATCTATATGGAAAGGTCAACATGATAGGGTTGGTTGATCTAATAGCAAACCTAATAAGAGGAGCACTCTATGGTTTATTAGTTGTTGATAGTTCTTAAGGTTGTGGCACCTCAAACAAGTCATGTAGTGCTACATATCAAAACTTGACAATCTTGATGTACCTTCTAGTTATAAGCATCCTAAGACTTCATTGAGGGTTGGTATGGCCTTAAAACCCATTTATCTACATTATGATAAGCTGGGTCATCCATACGAGACATCCTTCTTTATGCCAAAAGGGGATGAGATCGAGTTTGATCTATTAAACATAACTCATGTGAGTAATTAAGATGCATTGGTATGGTTTTGATTCTATTGATCTAATATATTTAACCTTTATAGGTGCTTTAGGATGTCATAACTAGTGCAATGAGACTACTAATAAGGCTACATCGCTACCAAAGTTTTGAGTTATTAGACATTTTAGTGTGTACTATTGGTTTGTGTAGTTATTAAGCAGCGGAAGAAATTTAAAATTTTCATTTTAAAACAACAAACCAAAAGATGATCTTTGCATCAAAACACAGAGAAAACAGTTAAGAGATTAGAAGCGACAGTTTGATAGTAACTCTTACATTCAATGCAGATGTCCTTCGTTCTTGATCTCTATTGCGTTTATGGTTGTAGTAAACCAAAAACCACCAAAATAGGCAGCCTCAAATAGTATCCACATGAAATAAGGATGTTCCAAGCAAGCAATCGATTGCTTCTATCTTCTTTCTTGTGAACTAGCAAAGAAAAGGAAGAAAACTTATGGAATTTGCGTCTTCCTCACAATTGGTCTTGTGAAGGCTGAATTCTCCTTCAGCAGAGGAGGCTAGGTTTTGGCCAAAGGAAGATCAGATGAGTGGCTTGACCTAATTTTGGTTATAATCACATATTTACATTCCAAAATTAGGTTAAGCTGAAACCCTTTCAACTTAAGTCAAGCCTGGGCTCATCTGTGACCAATATGGCCTGTGACTGTCACTTGCCATACTGTAGCCCACCCCCCTCGTCTAACTTAACCTGTCGGGACTTCTCAACCTTAAATGTTACGTCCATAGACAGAGCTCAAGTATCCATATGAAATCTCCCTG